>JAHBCN010004429.1:0-64044 GCA_019359885.1 Listronotus oregonensis
ACTGAAAAAAAATTAAAATCATTAAAATGTGAAAATCCTGATGGGGGAAAAGGGGGAATTATTTTTTAAATTTTTATTTCCAACCAGGTTACCCTACAATTTTTACTTTTACCGATCATTAAAAACTTTTTGACATTTTGTTGTTTAACTACAAGAAAAAAAACAATAGTGCACCAGAAGAAACAAAAAGGGAAAGAAGGAAATTATATGGTGGGTGTTATTGAAAATCCAAATTTCTTAATACAATTGTACAACAGGTTAATTTGAAGGATCAGTGGAAAAAGTGCTTAAAAAATGGATACCGATCCTACAAAGTAAGAAAACCATGAAATTTTCCCTAATGACATTTTAGACGAATGCAATTTTGTAAAACTTAATGGAAAATATCAATGAACATTTTATAAGAGACATTGTTTTCATGGTCTCACCCAACGATTTTTTTCTCTGGGGTCATGTAAAATCACAAATTTATGGTTTCCGGAGAAAGGGTAATAATATACAAGAATTGCAATTACAAATTGAGAATTCTTTTAGGATTATTCCCAACATTCTAGCAAATGTCAGAAGGGTTTTTTATGACAATTTTTTTTTTGTTTGGCCAGAAATGATTTATTTGGATCTTATAACTTGAGATTTTTTTTTTTTTATTTTTTTTAAAT
This sequence comes from Listronotus oregonensis, assembly GCA_019359885.1. Classification (NCBI taxonomy): domain Eukaryota; kingdom Metazoa; phylum Arthropoda; class Insecta; order Coleoptera; family Curculionidae; genus Listronotus; species Listronotus oregonensis. The sequence goes on from JAHBCN010004429.1 coordinate 660, forward strand.
ATCTCACGTTCCATTATTTATTTGAGAAAATTCTTTTATTTTATTAGGAAAACTGTTTGGTTTTTAAAACGAGCCAACGTTGCGGTCTCTCAACTAATTTTAAATTTATGGCTGATAAGACATCCGATCAAGACGGTTGATGTTACTAGCTCCTGCATTGCCTATAAACACTGCATATTCTTACTGAAAAAAAAACAGTACACAACAAATGGGAGATAACCTTCCGAATTTATCACCGTACTCCCCACCAGTCCCAACCAAAAATGAGCCACGTGAGGAAACGAGACAGAAATTGAATTGCAAACAAAATTATTGGTATTTTAGAATTGGGTACATCCAAAATCATCCAGGAGCCTCCTATGTTCGCAGTACGGTGCGCTTTACGTTTTTTTTTTTTTTTTTTTTTTATATATATATATATATATATATATATATATATATATATATATATATATATATATATATATATATATATATATATATATATATATATATATATATATTAATGTCAAAATGATTGCTACCTGCAAGTCAGGAACGACATTGTTAACACCTTTTAAATAAGCTTAATTACACCTTTTTTAATTTTAATGTTGTGTAAAAATGGTTTTAAATGAAAAAGTGAAACTTGGCAGTAATATGCATTTTCAGACGTACTTTAAGAAAATGAAAAAAAAAATGAGGTTGCTATTTAAAAAAATTAAGTTAATCACCAACTACTTTTTGACTAATCCTGTATACTGACACTACGGTTTAAAAAATCCCTAATGATGCAGACTTTACTGGCCACACTGTATGAAGGAAAAGTTAATTAATTATTTTAAATGTACAGGGTGGCCAACTAAGAGTGCGAGGTACTGTATCTGGGAACCTATCCTTCGTCGAGGCTTGCGGTAAAAAAAGTTATTACTAAAATGGCCAAGCGAGAAACCTGGAAATATTTTCAAGTTTCTGAAATGGTCGCTAGGGGGCGGAACTGCAATCTAGAAACTAAAAAAGTGATTTTTCTGTAAATTCCGCTATACAAACCTAACAAATACCTGATCTTGAAAGTCAAGGATAATCTGAACTTTTTTTGTTTGACAATTTTTGCTATATCTCTAAAAATAAAATGGTGGAAGCTATTTAAAGGTTTCCGTAAAAAACACTCTGTTTTTTCGAAACGGCTAAGCCGATTTTAGCAAACTTGGGCTATAATAAATGTTATATTACTTGAAGTTTTGTTAGTTTCACATATCGCCGCTAGAGGGTATTTTCGACATTCCGACAGAAACGGTTAATTTTCTCAAAAAAATTAAATGCATTTGTATGATTTTTTTCATAAAAAAGTAGCTAAATGATGCTTAAACAAGCTAGCGAAAATCGCGTCTCGATATCTTGTTTCTAACCTTAAATTTAGGGCAAAGAAAATTTTATAGGTCAATATCTTAAAAACCATAAAAGGTACAAAAAATTTCATATGACATAAATTATGTACTTTTACGAAACCTTAAATTTAAGTTTTACAATCTTTTTGTCTAAATGCAATACTTTACGAGTTTTAGTCAAAAAATCGAATTTTCAGAATTTTTTTAAGGATTACCCCTGGAGTTCGATTTTTTGATTATAACTCGCAAAGTACTGCATTTAGACGAAAAAATTATTAAACCTAAATTACAGGTTTCGTAAAAATACATAATTCTGTCATATAAAATTTCTTGTAGCTTTTATAGTTTTTGAAATATTGACGTATACAATTTTCTTTGACCTAAATTTTAGGTTAGGGACAAGATATCGAGATACGGTTTTCGCAAGCTTGATTACTCATCATTTAGCTACTTTTTTATGAAGAAAACATTATACCAATGCATTTAATTTTTTTTGACAAAGTTTGTTAATATCGGCTTATCCGTTTGAAGATACAGAGTGTTTTTTACGGAAACCTTTGAATACACCCCACCACTTTATTTTTAGAGATATAGCAAAAATTGTCAAACAAAAAAGGTTCAGATTATCCTCGACTTTTAAGATCAGGTTTTTTTTTGTTAGGTTAATATAGCAAAATTCACAGAATCATCACTTTTTTAGATTCAAGATTGCAGTTACTCTCCCTAGCGGCCATTTCAGAAACTTGAAAATATTTTCAGGTTTCTCGCTACGATGGATAGGTTTCCAGATACAGTACCTCGCATTCTTAGTTGGCCACCCTGTACAAAAACTGAGTATATTTCTTGCGGGTCTTTTATGGTAATATTTTCGCTAATAATTATTTATTTTTTGCAGGTTTGTTGAAATATCGGAAAATATCCCGAATTTGTAAGTATATAATATGTTGAAACGTTAAGTTTAAGCCCTATTATTAAAAAACTTTTGAAAGAAAAGGGAAAAATAAGTTAGCGATCATGGTAAACTTATATAAAGTTCACTGCGAACAAGGCCGGATAACATATACCTCTTTAGGCGGAATCAGATAATGCAACTGTATAGAGCTTTAGGAACTCTGTTTCGTAGCTTTTAATTAAGTTTATAATAATTAGCCCGTTTACTTTGTGAACTTTGCTAATTAATTTGCTATATTCCTAGTGTAGTCTAGTCGAGAAGTGTGTTTCCTGCGAAAAAGTTATAAGGCTTCGAAAAATATGAGCAATAGCTCATTCGACGCGGAATTCAAATCTGAGAAAGGCGTTTTGAGGTTTTTTCTGCCAATAAAAATTGCAATTGTTATTAACAAAAAACGAAATAAAAAAGCCATTTCGACTATTGATAATAACTCAAAAACTATGAGAGATAGCGGATTTTGCAAAAAAGATCCTTGAAGAGGAGGAAATTTCCGATATAAAAGTTCTAACTCCCGGAGTTCTATGTCCATTATTTATAATTTTAATTTAACGCTGAAAATGGGCCTCGCGCGACCTTTTTAGTTGCACGCCCGGCGACAAAATCGAGTACGTCACACTAAATAATCTTTTTTAGGGTATTAAATATAAATTGAATTGTTTAAAAACAATTATGATGTATTCAAAACACTTCAAAGAACTTATTCTCGTCCAAAATTTAACTTTAAGTTAATTTTTTAACAAGTTAGACAATTGTTGATTAACAAATCGGTTTTGAACTTTCGTCTTCATTGTACAGTGACCATTAAATCTTGGGCAATTCTTTCCTTTTCACGTAGAATAGGCTTATGCACTTTTGCCTAGAATAAATAAAATACTTGTTAAAACCTAGCAAGAAACAGGTGTCCGTTGTCAGTGTCTAAAATATTTTTTTAAATGCCAAACTTAACCTTGGATCAAAAAATATTAATTATATATTATATTGAGCAGAGGGATGTGGCGGATGAGCTTAACATCCCAAAGGGTACTATTCATTTTGTTAAAAAAAATTGCAGAAAACACCACTACTTTAAGAAGAGAGCTGGAAGTGGTGGCATCGGTTAGAACGGCCTGGCGAAGAATAAGGCAAATATCCGAATTGCTACCACTGGCAGCCTTAAAACCGTTTTTAACAAATGCAAATAAAGAACAACACGTGGTTGCTCTAAAATTTTACTTGGAACCTCCGATTTCTTTGGGAAAATATAATATTCACCGATGACAAGTGTTTCAGTCGTGCTACAATGGGATATTTAAGATATACAGGCCTCAAGGAACACGATTTGATGAAAAATATACCCAAAAGGACAGAAGTAGTGGGCGATTTTCAGTAATGTTTAGAGGTGGCTGAGTGCTAAAGGACTTGGTGTAAGTTATTTTATCGAAGGAAGGTTCAATGCGGAGGTATATATAGATCTACTACGAATATCATGCTTTCTTCTGTACTGGATCGATTTCGGAGAGAAAGAGCTATCTTTCAGCAAGATAAGTGTCCCGTTCATACGGCCTGGCAAGTCGATTAATGGATGAAAGGGGCAGCTTATCAGGGTATTACCGTGGCCCGCACGTAGTCCGGATTTAAATCTTATAGGAAAATGTTTGGGGCATATTAGTTAAAAAAAAATAAATAGGGAAAGTAATTTAGGCCGCAAAATGTAAACGAACTTAAGGATAAAATTTTAGGGCGTGGAATGAGTTACGAGGAAATTCGAACTACGCCCGGGCTTGGGTCCATTCGATGCATGGAAGGCTAAACCGTCTTAGAAAAAAACGGGGCCGAAATAAAATATTAAATTTGTTTGGAAGGATATTTAAGTTTGTTTAAATTTATCAAATTGTTAATTAATATAATAATTTGCAACGAATTCTTGGATAAAAATAAAGTAAACAAACCTTGTTTGGCATAAACATTTTCAGGGGGGCAAGGCGGGATAGTTCTTGTAAACACACTGAATAGCAACCTTGATTAAACACACTAAATAACATCACTCCGGAAATAATAACTTTTTCAATGTTTATGGCCTTGTACCATAAATCATATTTTTATAAATCGATGATTCTTTATTTTTAAAAAATATTTTTATAGCCACAAACCCATTTTTGTTTATTATCTGAAGTGACATAAAATATATGTCATTCACTTTAGATGCTCAGTTCGATTGCCGTTGATCAAGTCAGTTTGTAAAACGTGTTTTTGAATATAACAACATACTAGAAAGAAATAAAATAACATCGAGGTGCCCAGCTGACTAAATAAACCATGTATGGCCGTTGCAATCGAATCATGGAATGACAGTTCCAATAAATGTTTATATTTAAATCGATGTTACCTATATGCTAAAAACCAATATTTTTAAATAATTTTATTACATTATGAAGATAATTTCCCGATTTAGATTTTTGAGATCTGGCATTTTGTTTGCGTTTTCCAAAACAAAAGCAAACGAATCACTATACCAAACACCCCTGCCTACAAACTGGCGTTGCGTTAATTCTAGTCCTTGAGTTCGTTGATAATTTGTTAGTTTTTATAAAATATAAATGTTTTGCCCAAGATTTAATGGCTCTCACTGTACATTAAAGAAAAATGTTTTAATAATACATAATTAATTATTTAGTTTTCGACATCTCGTTTCGCACACCAAAAACTGAAGTAGGTTCCTGTTTCTGATGATTGATAAAATATGATAAATTGAATTAAAACCGATTTGACACCTAAATTTCAAAATATTTATTGCTCACATATAAGATGCAGGGATATAAAATATTTATTTGGATAATAGTGATATTAAAATAATTTAAAAATAATATCTGTTTTAACTATCTACCTGAACAAAAAAGTTTACTCTTCCTACTTTTAGTGATTTATCACGTCTGAAATATAATTGGGGAAAATAATAAGCCGCTTAAACTAACCAGAACTAACCATGACCGATCAGAACTAAGGAATTTTGAATTTGTCTAAATTATCCCTACACGGAAAAAAGGAATATACTAAATTTAAGCATAATAATATTAGTTTAAGGTTATCTTAGCTTTGTATAACTCTCGGGCTATATCGTTTAATTTGAGAATTTCAAATCTTCATTTAAATTTATTTAAATTAAATATACACATCGTTATTTGTAACATATGAAAGATTTATTTGTATGCATGCCATTGAATCAAATTGTTACTATAAAGATTTAGAATGAAGATATCCAGTAGCTCAGCATAAGTCGAAAGTTTCTTTAGAAATAAATATATGTTTTTTTATATTGAAGATTCTACCGAATCTGAAAAGTTAATTCGGAAATGTTAGTATTTTAAAAAAAAATATCGTACTTTAAATCTGGGCCTAAAATTTGTATTTCTAAGAATATGATATACTCAAATTAAATTTTTAAAATTTTTGGGTTTTTTATTATAGCAAATTTTTAAATTTAAGTAGGTTTTGTTTATTTAGTGATATTGTAATATTAAAATGAAAAATATTAACTATTTAATTTAAAAATTTTTAAATGTTCGGTTTAATATGCTGACATTTTTAGAACTGAAATATGTCAGGGTGTAAAAATTCGAGTGTATCCATGGGGATTTGAAACCAGGGGGCGAAGTCGGTTAAATTAAGGAAAGTTGCGCATTTCTTGCCCAACAAAATGCCGTTTAAAATGTGTCGATTTTCGAATAGTTCCAAAATATATATCCAAAATTTTGAAAAATGTATTTTTTTTTTTCTAACCTTTTTATTAACCGATTTTAAAAATTACTTTAATAGCCACTTCTTTTCCCGCTAAATATTGTTTTATTCCCCATTCAACGTTTCGTTTTCGACGACCATCATCAACTTTATTTTTTTTTTTTTGGGTTACGCCATATAATCTCTTTCACCTCATTTTTTTGAGCTAAACCGAACCACAAATCTGATATGCAAGTGTGATACATCGTTGAATAGGTCATTCAATAAGAAACTCAAAATTAAAAAAATCCAATAGGGAGTCCACAAAAAAAAAGTTAATCATGGTCGTCAAAAAATTTAAAACCCGTTGAATGGAAAATCCAAAAACACTAATATTTAGCGGAAATAAAGTGGCTATGTAAATGTTTATTAATTTTAAAATCGTTTAATAAATAAGGTTAGAAAAAAGATCAATTTTAGAAAATTTTATTTTTTGTATATCTCGGAACTTTTTGGGAAAAAATTAAGTTTTAAAGGCATTTTAGAAGGTAAATGCGCAACTTACAATTTAACCAACCTCGTATCTCTTACGGTTTAAGATCCCCATGCATACCTGAATTTGTTCACTTGTATAATACTTTTTTAAAGAGAAGTGCTGCACCAAATTTGAACACATTCTTTTTTAACGTATCCGGATTTTTTCCGTATTCAGTTAATTTTAGTAAAATAATGTTGTATATGCCCCAACACTGTTTACCTAAAAACGTTACTTTTTCAAAAAATTGGGAAAAACGAAAAATATACGTTTTCTTTTTAAAAATGATAAAAATCCAAAATTTTTACGTTTAGTAACATTAATATAGGTATAAATTTTTAAAAGTTTTTCGCTGTGTTAAAAAGTCCATTATAATTTTAACAGGTTTGGGTTTTACAACTACAAAAAAAAAAGCGGTAAAAAACTTAACGTTTATTAAAAATATCTTTTTAGGGTTTTAAAAAATCTGTTTAAAAAACAATTAAATTTTCATTATGAAAATTAATTTTTGTTCTACTTTCGGAAAAAAAAACAGTCTTGTTCTCAACTTCTTTAAAGAAATAAAAATCAGTTAGCTATTTTTCTTTTACAAATCGAGGCCCAACCAACGATTAGTTTTTTAAAAGGCCTTCGGACAACCCCTGATGTCTTCCTCTGACATTTTCTAAAATAAAATAAAATTCAAAAAAGCTTAAAATTTAAACTTTTTTTTTGTAATAAGTAAATAGGGGATTTTATCGATTTCTATAACAAAGAAAATAAAAAAAAAATATAAATAAAAAACAAAAATTTAATTTAAAAGTAAATTAACTCCTATACATACGTACAGGGGCGACAAACTACAAATACAAAGTGTTTTAAATATAATTAATTAAACTTTTTCTCAAATCGTAATACGTTTTTCCTAGGTACTCCCAAACATTAACTAAAAAGTAATACTCAAACATACAATATATAGCAAGATACATAATATGTTTTATAACATTTTATTTTAAAATTTTTTCAACCGTTTTGGGTTTGGGGGACTTATAGGCTACAGGAGTCAAAGTTTTAAAATAATATTAACTAAAAGCGGGTTTTTGAATAGCTTTAGTCAATTTTTTACCCAAATTTCCCAGTTGGCAAGTTTTTAAAAAGAAAGCGCGCCATCCTCAATTCTATTTAAGATTTTTTGAATAGTTAAAAAAAAATATTTTTAAAAATAATGCCCTAAAAATATACAATTTAGGGGGCATGTAGGTAGGTATATGTATATATTTTTGTTAGGTATACGGGGTTTTTTATCCCTTTATAATATTCTGAATTAAATATTAAGGGGTTTATATAAAAAAAATTTTAAAATTAGTTTTTTAGTCAGTTAATATCATTTTTATATAAACATGTTTGGTTATGAAAAAAAAACGATGCTCCTATGGTGAGTTATTTAAATAAAAATCCCTTTTTTTTTGTGACAATTGAGATCTATCCACCCTGGTTTTTTGGGACAACAGTTTTATAAAAACAATGGTGTAAATACTTACCTAGGTTTGGGGATAACACTATACATCCCCCCCTTTGAAAAAATTCTTCATCCCTTTTTGGTATCTTCAAACACCAAAACAAAACAGGGCAACGGGATTAGAACAATTGGGTTTTTCTTCCCCTTTTCCCCTTTTGACCCCCATAATCACAAGAATGAACGCAAACCAAGCACCCAAATTTCGGTTTGATCGGTACATCGTGGGGGACTTTCAAAATAAAAAAATTTTCCCAAAATTTTATATTTAGATATATTGAAAAATATTTTTTCTCAAATTGAGAACCCCAATGTTTCAAATTAATTACAGGACGCGTTTTTAAAATGAAAAATATTTTAATTGGAAATGACCAGTTTTTTTTTTAAAAAAGTAACTAAAAATTCAAAGTAAAATTATATTTATTTTAAACTGAAGAACAAAGTTCAATAAAATCATGAAAGTCTTAGCTTTAGACTGTTTTTTAAATTGAAAATATATTCTGAGGATATGAAATAATTTTATTAATCATTTTAAAAATACTTTTTAGGTGGCTTTCTTCAAATAGGGAATCTTTAAAAATTTAAATAAATATAAACAAATATCAATATCTATTTGATAATATGTTTTTTCTGTGTACGTTTGATTGGATGGCAGAATTATAAATGGAAATTCCCTGTTCCTACTTTTAGTTATTCATCACATTACGTCTGAAATATAATTTGAAAAATTAAAAGCCGCTTTAACTAACCAGAACTAACCATGACCGACCAGAACTAAGGGGTTTTGAATTTGTCTAAATTATCCCTATGTAGAAGGTATTAACAAAATTTTAATAATTTTCAATATGGTATTTATTTGATTAGTTTTTTGGGTCGCCACAATGGTCGGTGTACGAAACGAGAAGCACAAAATTGATTAGATAATTCAGTGTACGAAACAAGAATATTTCGGGTAAATTTCTAAAGAGTACGAAACAAAACACATCAAGAAAATAAAATGTGGGTAGTAATTTATCTTTGTGTAATCAAAGTTTTGCTTCTTTTCGACAAGAAATCCAATAAATTCTGGGACTGCCATCCATCCAGTTTATGTCTTCCAGATTTGTCACTAACGATGCTGTGACATCGGGAAGCTCTTGTTTGAACGATAAACATCATTTTAAAATTATTTTATGAGATATCTGTAAAATAATTTCCTAGTCACCCTCTTTGAAGTTCCTTTCGTACATTAATGTCACCATCTGGTTTTTAGAAACCACGAAAATTACGCGTGTATAAGTTAACAGTAATGCGTTTTGCAATAAATTTTTACTGAGATTACCACTTAAATGTGTCTCGGATTGGGTGACATAAAAATATTTATTTAATGTTAACAGACGGTGGTCGTTTTCAGTTTTATATACAGTGTGTTCAAAAATAATGTAGTACATTTGTTTTATTAAATTATTCTTATTAAAGGCAACCTTTACCCATTTGCGAACTGGATGAAAAATATTTTTATTTAATTATAATATGTAGTCAATTCTTTTTTTATTCTACATGACTACTTATATATACCACTTATTTTTGTTCTTTTCAATTTCATTATTAAAAAGTTGGTAATTGTTTGAAAGTGAATTCCACCCTATAAAAAATCAAAAAATTGAGATTTTTAATATTTTTTTCATTAGGTATGTTTTTACGGCGCATTTCTAATCAAAAATAGATTTATTCTGTTAAATCAAATTTTTAATGACTTTTTGGCTTTTAAAAATCAAAAAAAAGTTTTAATAGAAAACCAATTTATTAACATTCAGGTGATTCGGGTTAGTATATCAAAATACGAAAAATATATAAATATAAATTTTGAGATGAATCGACTTGCGCTAATGGATTAAATATATATATATATATATATATATATATATATATATATATATATATATATATATATATATATATATATATATATATATATATATATATATATATATATATATATAAAACAAATTACTACTATTTATTTTCATTTGATTGTCATACATATAATCAGGCATAAAAAAAGAAAAATAATAATAATTAATACCATTTGGTGAATTTAAACTATAAAAAAAATTTTATAAAAAAATATCAGATGATCTCACCTTTCAGTCGGTGATTTATATTTCTTAAAGGCACGTCATACAATGTTTACTAATATCTGTTAGACTGTTTGTTAATTTTTTAAATAGTGACATAAAAAATAAAAAAATTTAATGTGTTGTAATTGTTTATATACATATGTGTATTTTAATTTATGCGATCCACCGCTCCAGTGTCTTCTTGACCCCGTAGAGGAGTAACTACATATTTTGTAAGTTAAAAATCTAATTGTGTGTTTGATTCGTTGTTTGAATGTTCTTTTTTCTATTGTTGTTTTTAGCTATCCTGATGAAGCTTACAATCGTAGGCGAAAGCTAGATATTGGAAATAAAATAGTTAGAACTGAGCACTTAACATCTTTACTGCTCCCTCTATTTAGATAATTTCTGGGGGATCCCTTTGTGATTCTACTGTGTATATATATATATATATATATATATATATATATATATATATATATATATATATATATATATATATATATATATATATATATATATATATGCTCGTTTTTTCATTTACTTTTCGAAAAAAAAAGACGATAGCGTTAAGAAGCAAAAGATGAAAAATTAAAAATTAATTATTTTTATCACTTTAAATGGCCATAGAGTCATATAAATTTCAATTTTTTATAGTTGAGCAATTTTTTATCATAAATCCACCGTGAAAACCAAAAAAAATGAAATATCGAATGTATAAAATTTTCCCGCAAGATCCAGAAAAAGCTGAACAGACAAAATCGTGTTGTCCACGCGGGAAAAAAGATATTGTTAATAATTGTTTTTATTTTTTTTTCCTAAAAAACGGAGCATTGCAGAAAGAAAACATAAAAAATTTTTTTTAAATCGAACAGAAATCGAAAAACGATTTTTATTTTGAAAAAGTCAAAATTGCTTTTAATTTTTGTTTCTTTAAAAATCTCCAGGTCGGCTCGTACGCACGCCAATGTTAAAGCTAAAATATTTATTTATTTTAAAAAATGCCCTTTATTAAATGTCACTAAAATATTCCAGGCAATTTTCAAAATATTAATTAATTCCTTTTTGCCTTAGACCCTGTACCAAAGTTTATAAAGTTAACTATTTTCGCCTATCATTGGAACGTCCAGTATATCGTTAGTTAAATAAGTATTTATAATAATTCAGCCTTAGGTTTTATACTTTTCTCTAATTAAAACTCAATTTCAAAAAGCTACTGAATATTTTTCTATGTTTACAATACATTTTTTAAACTAGTGTTAAAAGGTATTACACGATGTTAAAATCGCCAAAAATACGCTAAACAAACCTACAAATTAAACAAAAATGACTATGAAAAATACAACACGGATCACTGTTCGCACAATATTTAACAAAATTTAAATAAGCACCTTGGAATTTGTTCTAATTTACAAAACTCTTGTTTTTCAAACCGTTAAACAAAAAACATATGTGTCACCGAACAAAAGCTTACAAGCTTTTGCTAATACTGCTTTTTGGGTTTATACCATATAATTATTTTTGTTTGCTATTTAATTAACAAGTTTACTTTATTTAGTAAATTTAAAAATTGTAAAATTAGACTATAATTGAGATATAAGATATAAGTGAGAAGGAATTTATCTGCACTATCCATGATTTATTACAATTTTTTTAATTTACCCGTCCTACTTCTGCAGTGTCTAACTTTTTTTTGGAGCCTTCTTGATTTACTACCGGAGGCAGCGCCGCCTTCCTCCTACAAGCCTGTATAACCCCTAGACTGGTTGGTTGCAGCGTTGCCAGAGCTGGTACAATTGTATCAATTTGATACATTTTTACATTTTGTACAAAAATACAATTTCACCTTTTTGGTACATTTTTTGATCAGAAGAATCTTTTCTAGTAATTGTCTAGCAACTGCCGAACTCTGATTTTGACTCAAATTTGTAAACGGGTTTTGGAACGCTGATCACGAATCTGAAAACCTTTTTTGGGAAACGTTTGTTTCAATACCATCATCAAACTTGAAAATAAAACTAACCTCATTTACACTATTCCCCCTTCTTTTTGTACAGAATTCTTGATTTTTACACTAAATTGGAACACAATAGTTAACAAACACCTTTTAAAAACTTGTTTTTATATTTATTTTATACCTATTTTTCATTTAATTGTAAAAATTCACTTTCAAACGCCGCAACCAGGTATATAATAGGGAATTTTTAAGCAAACATGGCCGCCTCGTTTGAAAGTGATACTTGGCAATTTAATGAAGAAAAAGGTGTAAAATAAACAAAAAAAAGTTTTTAAAAGGTGTTTATAAAATATTGTGCCACTTTACTGTAAAAATCAAGAAGAAGGGGGAATATAGTGTAAATGAGGTTAGTTTGATTTTCAAGTTTGATGATGGATATCTCAAAAACGAAACGTTTCCGCCAAATATTTTTTTTAGATTCGTGATCAGCGCCCCAAAAAACCCCCGTATGCCAAATTTGGTCCAAATTGGAGTTGCGGCCACTTTCTAGACAATTATCTCTTTTCTCATTTAAATATAATTAAAAGCAAAGTACGTAATCGTCTGTTGCCGAAAACGTGCAATTCTTTATTAATGGCAAAAACTTTGCTTGGAAATAATTTCTGCTTCCAATGGAAACTGGAATTTGATAAAGCAATTGTTTATTAATAAGAAACTTAAAAAAGGTTTCTTGTTTTTTTTTTCAAGTTTTTAATTTTTTTTTCGCATTTATTTTCTGCTTTAAATATGTTCTTGTTTTGTTTTTTATGAAAATATATTTTGATTTGGTAAAAAAAATGTGTTTTAATTTTGTAAAAAAAAATAAAAATGCCTGTAAAACTAAAAGTTATATAATTGTTGGTTTTTACTTTTCAGTACAAAACAATCAATTTTAGTGATGAGCAAAGCAAGACCAAGACCAAGACCGGGCTAGTCTTGGTCTTGGTCTTGGTCTTGCAAGCCTAGTCTTGGTCTTGGTCTTGCAAGCCGAAAGAAGGTCTTGTTCTTGGTCTTGGTCTTGCACCACCCGGTCTTGGTCTTGGTCTTGGTCTTGCTGCAAGAGTCTTGCTGGTCTTGCTTTTTTTTGGTAGTAATTATTTATACTAAGCAATGTTAAATAAAATATATTTTTTAGTACTTAAAAATAAATAAAGATAGAGACTACATTTTTTGCTGTAAAATTTTAAAATATACAAATTTTAACCTTACACATACATTTAAATTATTTGATTGAAAAGCATATTTTAAATGTAGGGGTTTATTTATTTATTGTGGTCCATTTTTAGTTGAATTGAGACACAACCTGCTTTTATACATTTAGTAACATAAAGAAACATTTAAGTAATAAGAATTATTTAAATTTTCTTTGAAAAAACATATAAAATTAAAGCAAATTCAAAACGGTGTAGAGTGAAAAAAAGACTTAATAACTAACCAGATTGACGAAAAATTTCGTTAGAATGATTCTGATACGAAACACAGGTTTCTGTTTAAAAAAAAGTTATTCAAGGAACTTTTCAGTTCATATGAACTTTTAATCCTTAAATTAGTCAAACATTTGCCGTACAAAGTTAGTACAAATACGTTATAAACATTCTACTTTTACAAGGTGGCTCAATAGTATGACAAAGCTCGAGATCTCCTCTTATGATAGTGAAAATCTGAACATAAAAAAATTATAGAAAAAAGGGCGTAAATGTGAAATTATTTTTTATCCCAGAATTTTCCGAAGAATCCACTGCCACTCAAGAAAACTCCCTTATTTTTAGCTTTTAACCTAAAATACAAAATTAATGAGGAAAATCCATTTAAAAAAATCGCCATCCTGTAAATTATGCTGGAAATTGTAGAACTGTCACAAAGGAACAATGTCGACGTAGATTAAATATTAAATATCATTTTCGGTTTTGACAAAAATGACGCCATCATTATTCTTTTGGTATTGTTTTGACTTTTCCATCTAAACCGGAAGTGATATTTAAAATCCATTAATCTAAAATGAACTTCTAAGATATGACAAAGATATTTTTTATTAATCCATCACATTTATATCTTAGTTTTAAGATAATGTATTTAAGGATTTTAGAAATTTCTAATTTAACCTGTAAGAGGCATTACTAGATAGCAAATTTAACATTAGAAATATGAAAGTAATTTTTAGCTTTTATACCTTGTTGTAACGGAGATATCGAGCTTTGTCGGACCATTGAGTCACCATTTCAATATTTTTGAAACATGTTATTGAATTTACTCGTTATCGTCGTTAAAGAACTGTATAAAAGAACAAAGTTATCGGTTTAATTATTATTTTATCAAAAAAAAAAAACCTGTTACTTATTAAATAATCGCCTTTTTTGTCAATTCTTGACAATTTTTTTGTCATGTCTGTATAAAATACCTCTATATATTGAATATGAACATTGAAATTTATAATATTAAAAAAAATCGCATAAGTGCAAGAGTCTTGCAGGTTGGTCTTGGTCTTGCGTAGTCTTGCACTCCTCGGTCTTGGTCTTGGTCTTGGTCTTGCATACCCAGGTCTTGGTCTTGGTCTTGCAAGCGAAAAGGCGGTCTTGGTCTTGGTCTCGGTCTTGGTCTTGCTGCAAGACCAAGACCAAGACCGCAAGACCAAGACCGGTCTCGCTCATCACTAATCAATTTTGGTACATTTTTCAATAAAATTTGTTACATTTTAAAAAATGACTCTGGCAACATTGGTTGGTTGATATATTCCTGTGAGCTCATTTTCGGTTGCCTAAATAATCCCTGTCTTTTATGATTTAATGCTTCACATTCGCACAGGATGTGGCAGGCTGTTTCTTCCCCATTCTCGCACATTCTGCAACTTGGGTCCCCATTGTATGAGCCTATCTTGTGTAGGTGTCTTCTTAGGTTATTGTGCCCTCCTAGCAGCCCTACTGTTATGCTAAGCCTTTTCCTACTTGGTCTAAGTAGTTCTTCCTTGGTCTTTTGATTGGGCTCTTTATAAAGCCTTTTCCACGTCTTATTCTTCTTATGCTGCACCAGTATTCCTCGTGTTTGTTTTTTGATTGATTGATTTTTTAAGAATCCTTTAAAGCACATATCCAGTAATACATAACTACTGCCCAATTTAAATTTTTTCTTCCGCGTCGTTTGCGAGATATTAATTAACCAAATTTTACCTAAAAAATATAAACCATATTTTATTCACTATAATAATATTTCTTCAGTACATGCTCAAAGTGTTGTCCATGAACTAATTGATATTGTCGTAAAAGATACTGACACACATTTTGAATAACTTTTGGCAAAATTAGTCTACACTTACATTTTATTTGTACTTCCAACTCCTAATCATTGTGCGGCTTCGTCTTATATACTTTGCTCTTCAAGTACTCCCATAAAAAAATAGTCCATGGAAGTGAGATCTGGAGATTTGGGTGGCCATTCCATGAGCCCCCTTCTACCGATCAATCTGCTCGAAAATACTGCGTCAAGAAAATTACGAGTACGCTTTACAAAATGGAGATGCGGACCATTTTGTTGACGCCAGATGTTTCTGTTTAGGACATTAGCTTCGTCATCAGGAAACAAAACAACCAAAAAACGTGTAAAATGGCAAAAAAATCAATAAAAATAGCAAGTTTGAAGATTTATTTTTGGTACTTGCCATTCTGATTTTTTTACCAATTCATTGTAGATGTAAATAAAGACACTTGGTCTTATTATACATATAATTAAATGGCCCAAATTGAAACATTGAATTTTCACGAATATGATGGGCGAAAAAACGCCGAATTTTACCCACCTTCTTTGGAACTGGTTCTTCCTTCAAAAATTGCAAATGTTTCACTTCAAAATAGATTTTCTTCAAAGAAAATTGGTCCTATTAGTCCGGGATCCGAATTAAAGGCGACCTTTATCCATCCACCAAACGGAAGAAAACTATTTTTTTCTACGAGCGTGCGGGAAATGCTCTTTTACCATTATTTTCTGTGTGGGAAGACATTCCCGCACTAGTGCGAAAAGGTATATTATTCCCACACTAGTGCGGGAAGAGTTTGCGAACGTTAAATGAGGCGTTGAGAACCAGACCGGACATCCAATTAATGCCCTAAATGGAAAAATTAGGTTTAAAAAAATGTGTGGTGTTTTTAGGTGAAGGTTTTCTGAAATTGGAAATGCGTATTAATGCACTATTTAAGATTTTGTGGGTGTTCGTTCTGGCTCTCAACACCTAAAATAATAAGTGTGACGTTAAATTATTGTATTGTTGATTCACCAAGTTACCTTTGGTTTCTATGACGATGAGTTTTTATTCACTTTCAAAATAATTTCAAAGTCTCAAGTATAATCTTATATAAAATATGGAACATAAAATTCCGCAAGATGTTTTGCATTCTGCTAATGAAGCTACTTTAGAAGTAATTCCGAAGTAATCTGCTCCTAGATATGAACAAGAATATTTATTTTTTAATATTTGGGATTCCCAAAAAAACGTTAATACATTGGACAAAGAGAAGGTTGGTCTAGCATATTTTGCCAAACTTTCTATAAAGTTGAAGCCGTCCACAATTTGGGCCAGATATTTCATGCGGAAAACGATGATAAAACTGAAGCGAAATGTGGACATCAGCAAATTTTATAAGGTAATTATTATCTGAATCTCCGGATAACATATTGTTCCAATTATGGCTATTTTTGAATTTTGAGCTTCATAAGAAATTGTAAAAAGGTTAGAATTATTTTATTTAGTAAAATTTTTATTAAAAATAGGCTTACGCGTGGTTTTCCCTTTGTATAGCCGGTCACTGCGGATTATCCTGAGGGGTGGAGGACATCCTGTTTAGAGTTTCTTCATCCTGTAGTAAAAGAATCTTCAGTAATTCTAGACTCTTTCCAAAAATTTTTTCCCAAAATTCTTTGAATCAATAACACTATAAAGGAAATTGCTTATAAAATTTTGACAAATAATGTTTTGAAATTCCCATTTAAACAAAGCCAAGCAGTTACACCAGACCAGTTAAAGCGGGTTTAAACAAAAGTTGCTTTTTTACTTTCCCTTTAAATGTAAAACATAGAAATTTTATTTTAAACCAGTTTATTACAATAAAATAGTTAAAACCAGGTTCATAACGTTTTTAATATCTTACTTGAAATTTAATATATTTTTTTTGTGACATTTTAGCTGATTGCGGAGCTTGTTAGTAAAATAGCATTTAAATAAAAAATATCTTATTGGTTAACACTAGCCATCACAGATTTTTCTTAAATTATCAAAATGGCAAATGTACAGGGCGTGGGGATAAACAAAATGGGAAACATTCCCTCTGATATAGCCGAGATCCTTCAGCTTGAAAATCCTGAAGAGTATACCGGACACTGTTTTAGGAGGTTCTCCGCAACTTTATTGGCCAATTATTTTGGGACAGACATTACAGACCTAAAACGGCACGAAGGATGAAAATCTTTGTCGGTTGCAGAAAGTTATATAAATGAATCAATAACACATATAAAATGGAAATTGCTTATAAAATTTTGACAAATAATGTTTTGAAAAATAATACCATAAATTCACTGAAGCCAACGCCATGTCTACAGCCAGCAGCTTCAGCTACTACTTCCACCGGCACCATAAGCTCTGGTTTATCCATCTACTCAAACCGTTCGCTTGATTTAGCTTCTACCGTAAATGTACAACATATGACAAATTTTAATTTTAATACAAATTATTAAAAAAAACATTATAAAATAGTTAAAAGCCCTAGTGTTCATAACGTTTTTTAATTTTATCTTACTTGTATTTTATTTAAAACATATTTTTTGTGTCATCATCCTTAGTACGCTCGTATTGCGGGAAGCACTTGTTAGTAAAATAGCTATTTATTAAATATAGTATGTATAGGAAAAAAGATCTTATTTTGACCTCAAAAATAAGCCCCTAAAATATACAGTGTGTCCCAAATTGGTGGGGAATGTATGGGGATCTTGGAAACCACGATAGATAGAAAATCGGTTAAATGGGGAAAGTTTCGGACAATTATGTTAGTAAGCTAATCCCGTTTACTTCATGGTTTTATCTATTTAGGTTTTTGAGAAATTTTGAAAAAACCTGAATCATTTATTTTTGAAAATCGGCCATATTTTTCTTATAAGTGAAAATTTTTCAAATCTGTGAAAACTTCTTCAAAGCAACTCTTTTTGTAGAATATGACCGAGTAGTCAATTTTTTTTCTACGTTTCGGGTTTTTAGAATCACCATCAACTTTATTTTTTCATATGGCGCCATATTGGATTTTTTCGCAGCCAAATAGTGCTTTTTATTCTGATTTCAACAATGTGTAACATGTTATAGTTTAGGAGTTTATAACCTCATCTACTTCAAAAAACAAATATTTTCTCAGTTGGCCTTGATTCCGGCGAATGTCATTTAGCGTCATTATCGAGTTAGCTCGGGTACGTTATTACAAAGTTTTAAACTCTGTAAAATGGTTAATTATTTAAAAAAAAACTTGATATTTTGCAACGTTATTTCCAAAGCAATAGAAATGTTAATATAGCTGCGCAAACGTATTTCGACAATTTTCCTGAAAGGCAGCATAATAAACTAACATACTCTTAAAAACTGGTTACAATATTTGCTTGAATTCGGAGGTTTTACAAAACTACGACCTAAGAAGTACGTTGAAGAAAATCGAAAACGAGATGCTGCAGTTAACCAACATGTCTAAGTCAACCATTCATAGGGTAGTTAAGACTATTTAAAAAAACATCGTAAATATGTTGAGAGAAATGGACAACATTTTGGTATTACCGGTATAGCTTTGTTTGCGAATCCCATTTCTGTAAAATATCTGTTCAGCTTATCTATTTTGACAATTACTAATATTTTATTGTTTACAAAAAAAATGACGTTCGCCGGAATCAAGGCCAACTAAGAAAATATTTGTTTTTTGAAATAAATGAGGTTATAAACTCTTAAATTATAACATGTTATACATTGTTAAAGTCAGAATAATAAGCACTATTTGGCTGCGTAAAAATCCAATATGGCGGTCATATGAAAAAATAAAGTTGACAATGATTCTAAAAACCCAAAACGTAGAAAATAATAATTGACTACACGGTCATATTTTACAAAAAAAAGTTGCTTTAAAGAAGTTTTTACAGATTTTAAAAAATTTACTTATAAAAAAATTATTACCGATTTTCGAAAATGCATGTTACAGGTTTTTTTCAAAATTTCTCAAAAACCTGAATAGATAAAACCATGTAGTAAACGGGATTAGCTTACTAACATAATTGTCCAAAACTTTCCCATTTAACCGATTTTTTATCTATCGTGGTTTCCAAGATCCTCATGCATTCCCCATCAATTCGGGACACACTGTATGTTTATATTTTAAAACACCCTGTAGAAAATGGTATATTAGTTAAAATAGCATGCATTACGTAACACCGCCCCCTCTTGAATTTTTCAAACTCGACCAAATAGAACAGTAGAACATCGGAAAATTCGCATATACATGACGAAATATTTTTAGCGGAACACGGACTCCATGTCGGACTAAATCTCCTAACATTTCGTTCGACACGGTGTCGGGCATAAATTTAAAAAATAAATCGCCCCCCATTCTGTCGGTGACATTCATTCGACGCATCTTTTTCTGTCGTCGAGTGGGCCGTTTATAAATTGCCACTCGGTATAGAGTCCGCCAATTTTGTCCGAATAAATGTTTTCGGCTCCGGGGTGGGATTAATTCCGGGGGAGTGTGTCGGGTATATTTTCGAGTTGTTTGTGTTGTTGGTAAAAGGAAAAATACCGCCGCGGTGGTTGATGAAATAATAAACATATGTGAAACATAAATACAATATTTTTTTGGCGATTGTTTATTTTTTATATATTTTTAACGTATACAAAATCGTTCATTAACATGCTCTTATTATTCCATGATTTTCTTTTAATAAACCTATATAGTAGAAGCGTTAATGAATGCATTAAACAGCTAAAATTGGGAAGTCCTTGAGAACAGCTTCGATTTTGATATATATATATATATATATATATATATATATATATATATATATATATATATATATATATATATATATATATATATATATATATATATATATATATATATATATTATTTAATTTTTTTATATTTTTCCAAATCAGAAACCTTCTGGGGGGGCAAACAAGTATTTATATTGTTAAAACAGTATCTATGATATTTAAGTGGATTTTTTTTTAATCGCTAAAACTTAACTCTAACTGTAAATACTAATTTTCGTTATTTTTACACAGAATTATTGTTTTAAGAAAATTAAATTTCCTACAAATATAGTTTCATATTAATTTTTTATACTTCTTTTGGTTTTTCAAGATATCGTGAAATTCAATTTCACTACTAACCACAACTAACTCTGAGAAACCTATTATTCTACATTAAATATTTGAGAAAATATGATAAAATTTAAATAAATAAAATTTCATGGAGAGTTATTTAATCAGAATTTTTAAAACATTTTATTTAATGTTAAAAATTTTTTGCTTTGCTTAAATATCCAAAAAAGAAAATTTAATTTTCATTTATATTTTGCGTATCTAGGATTTCACCTTCTTCAGGTGGTGGGTGGTTATCGCAGTCACTTCCACTGCAAACAATGCAAGCCGGTGGGCAATGAAGGCCACTCTTTCTGCAGCCACATGCTAAATCGCATCCTGTTTTGCTGAAACAAAATATGTTTTTAAGACGTTATGGGCGCTCCTGGTTGCGTCATTTTTACTGGTTTTAAATAATCCTCTTTTTGCCAACCCCATTCTTCAGGAGAGATTAGATAATTAATTTTCCATTGCTGGACTTGTAAGTAGACTCTTAGCACTTGATGATAAAGATTTTTTTCTGAAACTACTTAAAAATAATGCCTTAAACGAGTTTATTTAACAAAAACTATGTTAAGTAAATCTGAAAATATTAAAAAAGAGCATCTTTTATGTATTCATGCATTCACGTGATATGATACTACCTCCGCCTTTTATAATAAAGGTAAATATATTTTTGAAAAATTTTTAATGATGATTATAAATTACGTGCGGCAGCTAAAACTTTTAGGGTTGAAAATTAAAGTGATGAAGTGCCTACTTTTCAATGAAGGTGTATGTTGCATACTTACAATGTATGGTGCTAAAACTGCCAAACCCCTGAATGGACTCTGATACAAACGTTTCATAGCATTAGCTTTAAAAGATAAAAGTGTACAACTTCATTCACTTCCACCGACAGAGGATGCAGCAAAACAACATATCAAAACAGTCTACTTACAAGTCTAACAGTGGAAAATTAATTCTCTAATCTCTCCTGAAGAATGGGGTTGGCAAAAAGGCGATTATTTAAAACCAGTAAAAATGACGCAACTAGCAGCACCTGAAAACGTCTTAAAAATCATATTTTGCTCTTGTGGCTTACTGGCTTGCATTGTTTGCAGTGGAAGTAACTGCGATAATCACCCACCACAAGAAGATGAAATCCCCGATACCCAAAATGCAAATGAAAATTAAATTTCCTATTTTTTGTATATGTGAGTAAAGCAGAAAATTTTTACCAATTAATAAAATATTTTAAAAATTCTGATAAATAAATAAAATAAATAAATAAACTCTTCATGAAAGAAATTTTGTTTATTTAATTTTTATCATATTTTCTTAAATATCTAATATATAATAGGTTTCTTAGAATTGGTTAAATCCCAAATCTCTATATATAATTTGCTAATGTGGATATATTTATATGTAGGTAGGTATATATATTTATTTGTCTGTTCACGTGATTCGGAAGTTATGGCTTGAGCTAAAATCATGAAATTTCGCACAGTGGTAGTCTTTAGCAGTGGCTAGAACCTAACGAAGCCCGTTTTTTGAATTTCGCCCCCGGGACGAAAATATGAGCAAAAAAGTGTTTTTTTACCGTTAGCCGTACGGAGAGACAGAGGCTAATGTGGATATATTTATATGTAGGTAGGTATATATATTTATTTGTCTGTCCACGTGATTCTGAAGTTATGGCTTGAGCTAAAATCATGAAATTTGGCACAGTGGTAGTCAAGTCACAGTAGCTAGAACCTAACGAAGCCCGTTTTTTGAATTTCGCCCCCGGGACAAAAATAGGAGCAAAAGAGTGTTTTTTGCCGTTAGCCGTACGGAAGGCGTCTTACGGAGACAGAGGCTACTTAATATTGTCTCTCGCCTGGCGGAAACAGGCTTTTCATCTAGTAAATATATAAATTTCTAATTTTGTTATGTATATTCAATTATGTCTTATATAAAAAAAATATCTTATAAGCAATTATCACAGTCCGGAAATGGAGTAAAATTTCTGCTCTCAGAAATTGAAGTTCACGATACCTTCGAAAGTATGAAAAATACGATAAATTATTATAAGACTTTTTTTGTTGGAAATTTAATCATCTACAAAAAGGATTTTGTGTAAAAAATGACGAAAAATCATATTTAAAAAGTTACAAATATTTTAAAATTGAAGATTTTGTGGCGAACAAAATTTAGATTTCCAAGCAAATGCTTAATAAAAAATCTATTGCGGTTGAAAACGTTATCAAAACTAGAGAATGCGTGATGTCTAAAGAGTCCGAAAAAGAAATTATTTTTGACAGGAACCTTCTCCGCCCAGTTACATTGAATAACTGTTCTTAATTGTATTATCATTTGAAATAAAATTTATAAATAGGCCCAGATTTTTCTTTTGATGTTTAGTTTACAAATTACTGGAAGATAATTGATTACATTACTTACCGATCAGGAGTCGGTAAGTATTCACTTACCGCTCAGTTATTTATAAACATTACTTACATATGACAGAATCTAACCAGTACAGTTGCAAACTGTCAACAATAAACCGTCATTAATTGTTACAGCTAAAAATGCCACAAGAAATTAATTCAAAATTGGAATATTGAAACAACACCTTCTTCTTTGTGTTGGCTAATGATATATTAATAGACTTTCATCCATTCCAGACTAGACGCAAAGAAAAAAATGACACGTAAACTATACGCACATCGGATAATTCCGTTTATTATAAAAACACTCATGTTTTAAGGCGCAAGTGTATACCGCCTCCCATTTGTCGGACCCATTCTCTTTATACTAAATAATCACAGAAATATGTTAATAAAGATCATCTAAAGCGACTTTACCTCCCGTAAGCGATTTTCCTCTGCTAATTGCCTACAAATCAAAGCAAAGATGCCGCGAAATTTATACCGGAGCCGTCCGTGCGCGCGGATCCGATATACGATCTTAATCTTTGGTCTCTGTCGCCACTGTCTTAGGCTGCCGCCGACGTATTGTCGGATATTAAGGGAAAAAGCTATACCTATCTTGCATATACCACCCAGGACATATTAAGCGATAATGTTGTGAAGGTATGGGAGAATGAAATTATTTTTTTCTTTTGTCAGAGCCAGTAAGTACGTAGGTTGCTCCAAAAGTTTTGCAAAACCGAAGTATTTATTAAGATTTTTCAAAATACATGTCATTAGAGTAAACCAACTACTAAACATATCTTGCCATTTATCCTTTGAAACTGAAGCTTATGCATTATTCCAAGCACTTAATATTTCCTCTCCAGTTACGAATTTTTGACCTTTTAATTTTTTCTTTATAAAAGGGAGAAGTCCGAAATCGCAAGGCGCGAGGTCCGGGCTATAGGGAGGATGATCCAACAGTGTTAGTCCCGATTGGGTCAAAAACTCCTGAGTCAAGCTTGCCCGATGTGCCGGCGCGTTGTCGTGGTGGAAGTGCCAAGTACTGAGACGTGACTTTGGTCGCAATTCTTTCAGCTCATTTATAACTTGAGGTAAACAAACTCCTGTATACCAAGCAGCGGTGACGGTCTTCTGTGAATCTAACACCAACCTTTTTATGAGGCCTCTTTTAGCAAAGAATACTTCGATCATTCTCTTTTTAACTGATCTTTGTAGTTTAACTTTGGGAGTGCTGGCTCATTTTGAGATTTACTGGGAACATCGAAAAAATATAACCAGGTTTCGTCGCCTGTGACGATTGATGCAACATCCTTTGAATGGCCAGAGTCATATTTTTTCAACATTTTTTCACACCAATTAACACGCGCTGCTCGCTGACTTTCATCGAGGAAATGAGGGATCCATAAAGAACATAACTTTTTTACTTTTAAATCTTCATGCAAAATCGAATTTAAGGTAGATGCACCAATACTTAGAATCTCTTAAATATGTCTATAAGTAATTCGACGGTTAGCTGTAATTATATTTTTAACTGCGGCAATGTTTTCTTGAGACCTGCTCGTCACTGGGCGGCCCGATCTTTCATCATCATCTAAATTAAAGATTCCTGGTTGAAATTTTTTTTACCAACGGAATATGGTAGAGACAGAAGGGCACTTATCGCCGAAAGTTTCAGACATTTCGTCATGGCACTCTTGGTAAGATAATCCACTTTTAAAGTTGTAATAAAATATCATTCTGTAATCACGGTGACTGAGACAAGCCATTTTTACTTTCCGCTAATTATGTAACAAACAGGCTGGTTCCCCTGACCTTAATTCTGGATTATTATTTATGGGGACACTTAATGACATAGTTTAATCCGCTAAAAATCCTGACGTGCAAACTTTTCTTCAAAAAGTTGAAATGCGATATTAGCAAATTCGGGAGATGTCTGGTATTTTTGCACGAGTAGGAGAATCCATAAGAAAACGCATTGAAAAATGTGTAGCAGCTGGGAGGTCAACATGTTCAGCATCTTTTGTATCAAGAATTGTATTGAATATTGATGAATCAAAGAGCGAGTCAGTCAGTCAGTAGTAAAATGGACGATTTTCAAAACTGAATAGCTCAGAAACCAGCTGACACAACTATCTCAGTTTTTTCACCAGTAATAAGAATACTTATGTTAATTTACGTACCAAATGTCATTGTCGAGGAAACAAAGTAATGCACGAGGGATTTTTGTGCAGTAAGATGGATTTGAATGCGGTTTTTTGCATTCGATTCCTATGGACGTCTACAAACTTTGTGAACAAATTTAATTAATGGGAAATGAAAAACTGCATTTGTGCAATAAAAAAAATGCATTTTTGAAATGCATTTTGAAGTTTGAAATTACAAAAAATGTATAACTAGGTAAATGATGATGAAAATGAGCCCGAATTTGTTACTCGGGGGTTTTTAAGGTTTCTGAACACGAATATGATATTGGCAAGCGGCTACGAAGTACGGTGCGCGCTTAGGATGGTGTAATCGTCGTCTTCCGGAGTTTTACGACAATTCCTCGTAATATCAGCCCAATTTTGTTACTCGAGGGTTTTCGAGGTCGCTAAACACGAATATAACATTAAAAAAGGCTTGCGGAATACCTGGTGCGCGCTAAGGATGGCGTAAACGTCGTCTTCTAGAGTTTTACGACAAATTCTCCTAATATAGCCCAATTTCTTTACTCGGGGGGTTTTAATGGTCATTGAATACAAATATGACATTGACAAGGATCTGCCGAGTACCTGGTGCGCGCTAAAAATAGTGTAAACGTCGTCTTTGGGAGTTTTACGACCTATTATCGGCCCAATTTTGTTACTCGGGGAGTTTTTGTGGTCGCTGAATACGAATAAGATATTGACAAGGGCCTGTGAAATACCCGGTGCGCGCTAAGAATCGTGTAAACATCGTATTCTAGTACCCGGTACCAGATCATGGTCTTCGAGGTACCCGGTGTCTCCGGATAGGTTGGTATCAATGCCGTCTTCTATAAATTTGTGGTAATTTGTAAAAAATTAAAACTTATAATTTCTGATTATGGTATTTATTCGTAAAATTGTTTTTTGATAACATTTTAGTATAAAAATTACAATTTCTTGAAAGTTTATTACTTAATAAAGAATAATTAATTTATCATTTTCACTACTTTCTTCTACTTCTTTATTCTGCATTTCTATTTCAGTGGAAAATATTTATTTTCTACCATAAAAATCAATGTTTGTGCAGTCTGTGCCAGCACAATTTTTTCAAGCTAAATTGTTGATCACCCCTGTTTTCTGTATCCACATAAGATTAGGTGCACCAGATACTCCGCAGACCCTTGTTATTATTATATACCGCAAAACCCCGAGTAATAAAATTGGGCTGATTTTAGGAGGACTCGTTATAAAATTTCAGAAGACGACGTTTATACCATTCTTAGCGCGCACCAGGTACTCCGCAGGTCCTTGTTATTGTCATATTCGTGTTCAGCGACCTCAAAAGCCGCCGAGTTACAAAATTGGGTTGATAATAGAAGAAATTGTCGTAAAACTCCAGAAGACGACGTTTACACCATCCTTACCGCGCACCAGGTACTCCGTAGATTCTTGTATATATCATATTCCTGTTTAGCTACCTCAAAAACCCCCGAGAAACAAATTTGGGCTCATTTCCATCATTATTTACCTAGTTATAAATTTTTTATAACTGCAAACTAAAAATGCATTTTGAAAATGCATTTTTTAATGCACAAATGGAGTTTTTCAGTTTCCATTAATTAAATTTGTTCACAAAGTTTGTAGACGTTCATACGAATCGAATGCAAAAAATCGCATTCAAATCCATCGTAACGCCTATTTTTGTGCTTCGTTTTCTCGACTATCATGCCTTTATGTGGAACGATAACGAAGTTAAGGGGAAAGACGCTTAAACCCTTCGTGTAATATACACACACTCTCTCAGACATAAAAAAAAAAGTTTTCACTTAAAATACCTGTTAAATTTTATTATACATAACTACATTATTTTAACGAAAAATATGTAAAACAGCTATTGTCTGACGCGTTTAATCGAAACAACCTGAAAAATAAAACTTCGGTATTCATGAAAATAGCGCTAACATGAAAGAGGAAGGCCCTCGTCGAATAAATCAGAAAGCATACAGTTGTGTGTCTATTAAATCGGTTATAACTGTTCCATTCTAAGCGACTCGGTCCGTGCACAATGTTATCTTTAAATGATAAGATTGTGACGGACATGTGCAATTTTATCAGATTTAAAAATGATACGTTTAATAACAGCTAGAGTTAGTGTGATGAATGTTTTGATACCGAAACCTCGTTTTGCTTGTAAAATGAAACATGAGGTTAATAATAATAATAAAATATTAATTAGAGAAAATATCTAAATAACTACTGATTTATTTTATTGCTTGATTTGGGTTTTAGGGGCATTAAGTTTTGAGACATAAGTAATTAACTACAAGTGTAGCACAAATGATAAGAATGCGTTATCATAATAAATTTAGATTTAATTTTTAACGTCTAACAATTGCATTCAATAAAAATAGTTGTCGTTTTAATTAAAATAATTATAATATTCCAACAGATGCAATTTATTTAATAATTATCAGAGTGTGATGAATGTTTTAATATTGAAACAATTAACAGTATTTACAAATAATTATAAAGCGACGCATTAAAAAAAAAACCGTTTTAAACAAAAATGTCTTTAATAAGAAGAGGTAAATACAACAGTACTAATTTTTTGGGATCTTAACTGCTGTTTTAAGGTCATTTATATATAACTTTGTTTTTTTTTTAAGTAATATCGCATATTTTTGATCTAGATACGAAAAGCAACCTTTTTTATTTAACCTTTGTCGAACCCGATTTCAATTGTGATTTTATTTGTAGAAATTAATTTTGGAAATTAATGATAGGGGCCACCTTACAAAATTTTTTTGTTGCTAAAATTAGTATTTTTAAATAATTTTTTAATTTCTATTCATAAAAGCAAATCCCTTGTTTCTGCAATTAAATGTAACAGTAACAAAAAAAAAAATAATTATCTCTATATATGGCAAATGTGAAAGATGTGTAGTTGATGCTATGGTATTGAATGACACGCTTCTTCCTGCAGGGCTACTCCATTACAATCCTCGTTTTATAAGGTTGTTATATATATATATATATATATATATATATATATATATATATATATATATATATATATATATATATATATATATATATATATATATATATTATATATATATATATATATATATATATATATATATATATATATATATATATATATATATATATATATATATATATATATATATATATATATATAAATATATATATATATATATATATATATATATATATATATATATATATATATTAGACTGGCCCGATTTTGCACGATGTCTTTATTTTTTTGGGGCCCATTGCTTAAAATGTTTGAATGGGTCTAAAAACTCTTTTCCCAAAATTTTGTTGCGAAATTCGAAAGTTTACCCGGTGCGAGTCTCTGTTTTTTGCAAAATTTGGCCACTATTATTTCAGAGCTTGTTTAAGGAGATATCCAGAGAAGATGCCGTAAAAATTGACGCGATCATAGGCTAATTATATGTTTTTGCGGTCGCTGAACACGATGCAACCATTAGTTTTTCTCTTCAATCAAGATATCTTTCAAAATTTAGGAAAAATTGGGAAAAAAAAGAGAAAAAAAAATTTTACTTTTACTGCTTAAAATTTATTGGTTAAAATTTGGATTTATCGAAAAGCTGTAGGCAGGGTTGTAGAGAAATAAAAGAGCTTTAAGATGCAAAAAACCCGGTGTGATTTGGTTAAGATCACCCCAAGATACGAGGGGGTACTAAAATTGTGCAAATGCAAACAACATCAATATTACGAGTAACGGGTATATTGACTCATGAAACGAACTTTTGGGGTAAATTTGCGCTTTACAAATTTCTTACTTTTTTATAATAGATATATACATGTAATTCTGGTTTACATGTAAACTAGCTAAGCAGGCTCCAGAGAATGACATTAGATTATTAAAAGCGATCAAGAGATATGAGCAACATGTTAATGAGACAATATCCAATATTGCCAGAAAAACATTTTTTGGGTATACTTGGTACCTGAACGAATACATGATTGGTTTGTCTTTTTTTGATGCGCGCTTAAGTATTGCCCAGAAGAAGCGCATGGTCCGGTCGTTGGAGCAGGAAAGTCGAAAGACCAAAGGCTACCAAATTACTTTGTCCCCAGAGGCAATCCCTGAATTGAGCCTGGAAAAATGAATTACCACGAGGACCCGAGAATTCTTCACTTTGATGAATATATCCACAGATTTTTTAAAAAAGAATCCCTTGTCGTGGTCGCGGGATAAAGAATATCTTGCGGGGTTGCAGAAAGTGAAAAGCTTTAAAGTTACAAACGACGTTGCGGAACGATTCGTAAATTTATCAAAAAGTGTAAACGGGAGACTCACTGCAAGCGAAGAGGGGTATCAAAATTTAATACACAGTGTTGATTTTATTAGGAAAAAGAATTTTTCTTGTTCCAAAAAGAAAACTGTAGAAAGTCGGGAAAGTATGAATTAACAGAAGAAAGAAATATACAGTGCGTTTTTTTTAAGACGGGCCATAGGATTTTACATGGTAAATATTCCACTCCATGTTAGGTCCACTTCCACTACTACTTCATAGCTAAAAATTGAAACAGGTGTAACTTCAAGGTTGAGGAATATTTTACATTAACATTTGTACCAAAGTAACTTCACAAAGTATTAAAAAAAATTGATTTATTTTCCAAAAAAATATAGTTTTTACAATCCTCGTATATCAAAAATTTTGTCACTGTCACATATCAGGAAATGTCAGCCAGCGTTTTATTAAAGAAAAACTACTAGTCATTGTCTGACAAACTATTTGTTACATTTTTATAAATAATGTCCTTTTACACTATCCAGGAACGAGTAGAAATGGTTTCAAATTACATAAGGGGAATGTCGAGTCGAGAAGTTGTGGATAACTTTGCTGCAGCTTATCCAGATCGTCCTGTTCCTAGTAAAAGTACCGTACAGCGATTGCATCAAAGGTTTACAAATACTGGTTGTATCGAAGACTCACACGTACCACGCAAAAGAAACGCCAATGTGTAACCGAAGATTTTAAAATGGACCTGTGCTTGGCGATCGAGGAAAATCCATCGACAAATCTAAGTCAGCTTGCGGATAGTTTCACAGGTTCTAGGAGTAGCTGCTATAAGGCTTTAAAGCAGGAAAAATTCAAATCTTATAAAGTAAGGAATGTTCAAAAGCTGTTACCCCAGGATTATTTTGCCCGAATGGAATTCTGTGAGTACTGGATGGATAGAATCAATACTAATCCAAATATTTCGAATCTCATTCTTTTTACGGACGAAAGTTCTTTTCTACCAACGGGACCGTAAACAAACAAAACACAAGGATATGGGCTCGCGAAAATCCCTACATAATTCACCAGACGCATACTCAATGGCGTGAGAGGGTTAATGTTTGGGCAGGAATTTTAGGAAATAGAATTATTGGCCCGTATTCATAGATGGTACACTAACAACTGATAAATATTTAGAACTTTTAGAAACAGTAGTGGGTCCTGCGTTGACTGACATAGGAAATCACGAAATAATATTTCAGCATGATGGAGCGCCCGCTCACGAAAGTTCTTTTTCTACCAACGGAACCGTAAACAAACAAAACACAAGGATATGGGCTCGCGAAAATCCTACATAATTCACCAGACGCATACTCAATGGCGTGAGAGGGTTAATGTTTGGGCAGGAATTTTAGGAAATAGAATTATTGGCCCGTATTTCATAGATGGTACACTAACAACTGATAAATATTTAGAACTTTTAGAAACAGTAGTGGGTCCTGCGTTGACTGACATAGGAAATCACGAAATAATATTTCAGCATGATGGAGCCCCCGCTCATAGTGCAGCTGTAGTCACAGAATATTTAAATAATATGTTTCCAGGTAGCTGGATTGGACGATTGGCCCTTTAAAATGGCCAGCTCGAAGTCCAGATATCTCGCCGTTAGATTACTTTTACTGGGATATTTGTCCTCAAAGTCTTTGATGATGTGAGAGAGAGGCCTGAACACATCGAGGAACTAAAAGTTAAATTATCGAGGCTTCACGCGATATCACACCACGGCAATTATGCAATGTAAGAAGACATTTTTACGATTCTCTTGGATACTGCTTAGCAGTAAATGGTGGTCACTTTGAACAAAACATTTAAATACAACACCTAATGTATTTAGAATTATGTTTTTATTATCGTTGTTACAATTTCATAAAAAAAGAAATAAATTTGCTTTTCCCCTTTTTCTTGTTGCGGTCTTTTTTCCTACGATTTAGCTTTCTAACTAAAAATGTGCAGGATTATTTGCGGTTTAAACTGCATGTTGTAGTATAGCCTTTTACAGAAGTTTTTTATAATAAAACACGATTTTTGGTTTTATTTATTCCTGTAGAAATATGAATGACATTTCCTGACATGTGACAGTGAAAACATTTTTGATATACAAGGATACTAAAAACTATATTTTATTGGAAAATAAATCAATTTTTTTTAATACTTTGTGAAGTTATTTTGGTACAAATGTTAATGTAAAATATTCTAAAACTTTGAAGTTATACATGTTTCAATTTTTAGCTATAAAGTACTAGTGGAAGTGGGCCTAACATGGAATGGAAGATTTACCATGTAAAATCCTATGGCCCGTCTTAAAAAAAACGCACTGTATATATTTATTAATGTTATCCATGATTTTTTTCTGAAATTTATAGAAAAACAAAAGTTTATTTTTGTGAATGAAAAGTATATTTTATTTTCACATTATATTGTTTAAGAAGAAAAGTTATACATCGTGCAAGTTCAATAAAAACATTTTTTCACTTCATTTTCTAAGCTGGTTAATTTTACCTGCAAGTTAATTATCCTGAATGTCCATAAATATGTACCTTGACAAGTTTATCTATACCTTAGGACTTCAAAAAAAAGTTTAGAAACTTGAAATTTACCCCAAAAGTTCGTTTCATGAGTCATTAAACCCCGTAATATTGATGTTGTTTGCATTTGCACAATTTCAGCACTCCCCTCGTATCTTGGGGTGATCTTAACCAAATCACACGGGGTTTTTTTGCGTCTTAAAGCTCTTTCATTTCTCTACAACCCTGACTACGGCTTGTTGATAAATACAAATTTTTACCAATAAATTTTAAGCAGTAAAAGTAAAACTTTTCCATTTTTACTAATTTTTTTTACAATTTTTTTCAAAATTTGAAAGATATATTAATCGGAGAAAAAAACTAATGGTTGCATCGGGTTCAGCGACCTCAAAAACATATAATTAGCCTATGATCGCGTCAATTTTTTACTGCATCTTCTCTTGATATCTCCTTAAACAAGCTCTGAAATAATAGTGGCCAAATTTTGCAATAAACGGAGACTCGCACCGGGTAAACCTTCGAATTTCGCAACCAAATTTTGGGAAATGAGTTTTTAGACTTATTCAAACGTTTTTAGCAATGGGCCTCAAAAAAATAAAGACATCGTGCAAAATCGGGCCAGTCTAATATATATATATATATATATATATATATATATATATAATATATATATATATATATATATATATAATATATATATATATATATATATATATATATATATATATATATATATATATATATATATTATATATATTTATTATATATATATATATATATTTGCTTCACACGTTTAGTGGGTTTCATACGACTGCCCGAGCTATCAAAGCCAAGAGCAGCCATATTTTAGTTTCGTGTGGAAGGTTGAGTTCAGCCAAGTGCTTTACAGTGCTGTTTAGTACTAGCCCATGATCAGTGAGAGGATTCTCACTTCCTCTCTGAGGTCCCAAATTCTTTTAATTTCGGTCGCCAGATTTCTATAATTATTTCTTTTGGCCTGATAGGTTTGGACCATGTTATGATCAAGTGGAACGGCAAAGTCGAGGATTGTTGCTGTTCTTTCCTGTTTATCCCACACAATTACATCTGGTCGATTGTGCTCTACGGGTTTATCTGTCATAATCGGCATGTCCCAGTAGACTTTGCCCTGTCATTTTCAATCACTGCCTTGGGAGAGTTTCGGAATGCAGTGCTAATAAAAAAGCATCGAGACACAAAAAAGTGTTTATTACTTCCTATCTCGTTTTCCATTATTCTCCATTAAAATGTTTACACTTTTTGTGTCTCGATGCTTTTTTATTAGCACTGCATTCCCAAACTCGATGTTATTGGCAACTTTAGTCGAAATAGCAGCTACAGTAGTTCACATTCGTTTTTTTGCGTGTGAACAGTGAAAATGGTTGATTTTACGTTTGAAGAGTATGCAGACATACATCTTATTTATGGCAAGGCTAGGTGCAATATTTCCCTAACCACCGACATCCTTCTCGAAATACATTTGCGACAGTCCATCGTTGATTAAGGGAAACAGGCAGTTTTAAAAAGAATTGCTGAACAACCTAGCACCAGCACGCGTGCAATAGCAAATCAAATAAATGCTGCCCACCAAACAGTGTGGCGGGTACTTTACGAGCAACTATTGCACTCTTACCACCTTCAAAAAGTGCACTGGGGTCCGCTAGATTACCAGCAGCGAGTAGATTTTTGTCTATGGTTTTTGCAGCGTATCGCAATTCAACCTGTTTCACTAGAAAGGGCTACTTTAACAGTCGCAACAGCCACATATGGGATGATGACAATCCTCATGCAGCATGGGTGGGAGCTCACCAACAGCAATTTGCGAGTCGAAGAATCAATTTATGTAACCAAGTTAAAGGTCGTCATTTTAAAGCTTTATTATAACTTTTGTATTATTTGTAATACAAAAAATAAGATATAGACGTTTTTTACATTCAAGGAGGTCACAACAAGTTTTTAAGCAAAAATAACTTTGGAGCCGAGACGGCACATTTTTCACTAGGGATTTCTATGCAAAAATTGTTCACTACAATGTCCCCCATAACCTCCTTAAGTTTGACATAACCTTTTCGGAACACCCTGTATATATATATATATATATATATATATATATATATATATATATATATATATATATATATATATATATATATCTATATATATATATATATATTCGCCTGCTTTAAAAAATGCATTATTTCCCACAGGTATGATGGCAAATTTCTTTAGACATGATAAATGTCGTTTTAATTAATGACATTCTAAGAAATACGTTATGAAAATTCAAAATGCATTAATAATAAGTCAAATTAGGCAAATTCATGTAAAACACAGGTGACAACGAAGTGTCACCTGATATTAAATATGTGTTATACGACACATGTAACGTTTAGCTTGCATTTTAATTATGATCA
This sequence comes from Listronotus oregonensis, assembly GCA_019359885.1. Classification (NCBI taxonomy): domain Eukaryota; kingdom Metazoa; phylum Arthropoda; class Insecta; order Coleoptera; family Curculionidae; genus Listronotus; species Listronotus oregonensis. Next base: position 35,026 of record JAHBCN010004429.1, read on the forward strand.
TACCGCAAATTAATGGTTTTTGAATACATTTTGCATTTAGTTAGTTACATTTAATTTTTTGCCTTTAGTCATATGCGTTAATAGTTTTTCATTAATTTATTTCGCATCTTCAAATATGTTTTTACTTAATTAAATACGCATACGGGGTTTTTATTCAAATTCAAATTTATTTTATAATTTACATTTTATACAGTTTACAGTAGCTAATTCTATGGTGAAAACCAGAGGTGGGAAGGATTCTTTAAAAAAGGAATCGATTTACGGATCCGGATCTTCGTAAAAGAATAGAATCACCAATACGAATCACGATTTTTTTTTAAGGAAAAAGGAAATCGAATCCTGGAAGTCGATTCCTATATATCGGATCACGAATCCGTATCATCTTTAGTTTTTATAGTTACAAATGGTAACTACGATACAAATGATACTACATAATCCCGATGATGAATTAAACGTTTAAGATTTTAGCACGGAGCCTGAGCCGCGAAATATAATTTTAAGGTATGTTTCCTTCCACACGGCCGCCGCATGCGGCTAACGCACTACGTTAGCCGCAAAGCACTCCTACTCATGTTTTTAAATGTGCCTGGTTTGTTCCGAGCGGCCGTCGTATGCGTCCGCTGTCAACGACTGCGATTGATGCGACTGGACTGCTGAAGAAGCAGTGTAGCCGCAGTCGTGTGTGCGTCTGATATTTTGTTTGTGTTGTTTTGTGTGGAATGTCCGGTGTTTTTTATAATTGTTGAAAATTAAAACTTTATATTTTAAATGAGGTACTGGATTTTCTATTACGTATTTTAAGAGCTTTTAAGATCCCAATTCCAATGGTTGTTTCGCACTTCAAAAAAATTAGTTTAATGTTTTCCCAAGATCCTGCCAAAAATATATTGTTTGACTCTCTCTAACATATGGTTTCTTATGAAAATTGCCATTAATATAAATTTTTCGAATAAGTGCAATACATTATTGGTTTTGGAAACTTAATTGCTCCTAAAATACATAATAAAAAAATCCAGGGCCGTATTTAAAAAAAAAAGTTGATGATGGCAGCTCAAAGACGAAGCGTCGGTGTATAAATCTAATAACACTATCTTGTAGAACAGAAAAAGTAGCAATGGAAATGTAAAAGCTATTTTGTTACATTCATTCAAATAAAGTCATAAAAAAATAAAAACGAAATCGCGAATAATCGGTTTTTTCCAAAAGTATGTATTCGAAATTTTTTAAGTTCTAAGAAGGCATTTTGATTAGCATCAAATTGCGCAACTTTGCCTTCATTTAACCGACCTCGTATCTCTTCAAGTTTCCGAGATCCTAATGATAAGACTCCAATTTGGGACAACCTGTACAGATTTACCTTAATACAATGGCTAATTTTTCCTCTGAGGTATCCAATAACCCCAACTCTGTTGTATGGGTCGGACTTTATATCGTCTTTTATTAAGTCAAGAATGAAACTAAACTGTGCTTTGTTCAGTCTAAAATATTTTCTAAATTTTACTTTATCCTGTTGCTGATGTCGATTTAATAATGTAGTATAACAACCCTCATCGCGTCTTTGCTGAAATATTGGATATATAGAGGCATTGCTTTGTTTCAGGTTGGCTAATTGTAATAGTATTTCGTCATCCTCTTTTCTTCCAACAATAAATATATTGCTAGATCCATCCATCACGACTCTTACCAAAGATTATTCCCTTTACGCTAATAATTTTGCTATCACGAGTTGTCGCATTGCGTTAGTCGTATTGGACGGCCGCGTGGAAGGAACCACACCTTTAGCCTCATTTTAAAGTACTGTAACTTTTAACCAAATTAGTTTTCATAAATATTTTTTAAATTTGATTATGTTATTTCTGAACCATTCTGTGGAATATCGGCAGCCCTCTTTAAAGCATCTATTAAGAGCTGGGTAGACAAAGAGTTTCAAAGCTGTTGGGGACAAACACCAGGACAACGACAGGCAAAGCAGTTCAGTAAGACCAGCTCGGCCAAGTTTACCTCGGATCTACTGAACCACAGACGTAAGGTCGTAAGGATAACGGTAGGTCAACTAACAAGACATTGCAAACTCAACAAGCACCTGGAAAAAATAGGCCTGGTGGAGGATAGCCTGTGTAGGTTCTGCCAGGAGGCTGAAGAAACAGCCGTACATGTGTGGTGCCACTGGGAAGCACTATATAGGCTTAGGTTTACTAGGCTTGATGAGGAAAAGCCAAAACCGGCAAGGTATATGGAGTGGCCAGTGTCAAGACTCTGGAGTCTAGTTAAGAAGACGGGCCTGGACAAGGTACTCATAGGCGTGCGCACAGTGGGTGCCGTGGCACCCCCACTAGTCTGAAAAAGATTACTGTATTTAAAATATGAAAATTATTATTGTTCGATTCAAAAATTACACGCGAATGCACCTTCTCGAAAATAAGTATGGTAAAATCAAAATTAAGATCCACAATGCGCCAAGAACGAGTAAAAAATCTCCTGGTTCGTGGAACAGGAATTAGCCGTAAATGATATAAGTACTGTGATAAACGAATTTAAAAAAATGTACCTTATGAAAGAAGAATGATTTTATAATAAATAATGTATAATGGACTCGGTTTATTATTATTTCATAAATATTTACCAAACATTCCTAAGAATTTATTCTTATTAATTTATTATTAATTAATTTTATTAATAACAATGTATTAATATCGATATATTGTTATTCATAGTTTTACTCACTTCATTATTATTATTTTTTCGAAAGATCCGACATGACGTATCCCATGGCTCCGACCCATAGGGCGTCATGCGGAAGGCCATCCATATCGAAGACCACTCCTCGCGTCCTCTCGGTCAGTGATTTTCGGCCAAATTCATTTGCCTCAGTAAACGAAGGGACCCAAGAACAACAGATTTCTGCATTTTCATCACCAGTTGTTCGGGTGAATGTTGACATGCGGGAATACACTTTAGCTCCCCCAACACATTTTCCTTTATGCCCCCCAAAACGCCGACAATCAGGACAACCAATTGCACGTTATACTCCGGATAGAGCCTCCGAAGTTCGCCAAGTAGATCCTGATATTTGGCTCGTTTCTCCCGTTTCTTTATATCGATGTTAGTTTCCGCTGGGGCGGAGAACTCAATCACATACATAGAGTTATTCCTTTTACCAAGGAGAACGATATCAGGTTTATTGGCGCGAATTTGATGCGTAGTTGGGACTGCATAATTCCAATATATGCGACAGTTGTCATTTTCCACTACTGTCTCGATATCGCCGGGAGCAAATAGCAAAATTGCAGTTTCGTCGATGCCGTAATAATGTCTAAGGTGATAATAAAGTACCCGAAGCGCATCGTTATGTCGGTGGATGTAACCACTTACAGCATGCACTGGACACGCTGACAATAAGTGCATTAGTGTTTCGGGTTGCTGTCGACAAGCGAAAAAGGGATCAGGAATGTTAGAAAACTGGCTTCGGTATACCAATGTGTTTATCACCCCATCCTGCCATGCTAGTAGGAAACCCTCGATCTCAGACTTGAACTCAGCAGATTTTAAAAACCCAAACGTATGTTTCGGTAAAATACTCCGGGTTGCGGCTAATTAATGTGATCTTCCAAGAGCATCTGCTGTTTTGCTCTTTTAACTGCAGTTTTTACGGCTTTAGACTCAAGTCTTGCAAGTGATTGGTCGTCGTTTGGATCTATTGCAAATCTGAGACCGAATTTCTCCGCCGCTCGCTCCGCTGCCTTATTATTATTATTATTATCTCGGCACCCACACCAGCTTTACCCTGCGCACGCCTATGAAGGTACTCTAAAGGATTATAGGAGAAACCACAATAAATCTGGTAAGGTTGCAGTGGTAGAGGTTATTTTTGGCATCTCCGCTTAAATAATCTAATCTAATCTAATCTAATATTATTTCTAAGATCAACATGAAACCACCCTCAAATAAAATATTTTTTACTGTATTTCAAAACATGCGCTGCTAGATCTTTATAAGGTTTTTAAATGTGATTATTAAGATGACCTCAAGCAGCCTATAAATGAGAAATCTTATTGTAATTTTTACGCGAAGTACCGTTTAATAATTTCCCTGCTTGCGAAATATAAAAATGTATTTAAATTCTTAATTTATGTTTGTAAGTGCTGCTTGTTAAAGCCTCTTCTTTAATGGGCTGTAAAGTAAACATTTCCTCCAAGTCGGTTTCAGTCAAATCTTCATCTTGCGATTCAAGCAACTTCTAAATGACACTTGATTCTTCTATCTGTTCGAACCCATCTCATCCTATTCCATTCGCAATTTCGGCTATTAGCCCATTTGACAACCCATTTGCAAAGGATATTCGGTTGGATACCTCCATATTGGAATACCGATTTTGTACTGATTATATCCACGAATAAGAAATCTTTAGCCGCGAATATGGAAATTGGGTCGCATTTTTTTAATCCACTGTATCACGGGTTTTGTACATCCCCAACCAGTGAAGAACACTTACTGACCTTAATACTTAATATACGGTTTTTCTTAAATCGTTTAAAAAACATATTTTCGATCCTTAATAATATACATACAAAATGGGTTAGTTATCCTATCTATTAATAAAACATCCACAAATCTCTAAATATGACGTATGAATCTATCCCAAAAATCCCCTAAATCAATCAAAGTTGAAGCGTTTATCCGCCTAAATACCTGGGACGAGAGCGAACACATGTATCTTAGACTTCAACACCTCTTAAAACTTATTTTCGACCACTGCTTCTGTCAGGATGGGATTAATTTCGAAAATGTTAGTCGGGTGAATCGAAAAGTGAAAACAGCTGCAACTTTGAGGATGTACAAGTTGCGCATGTAGCCTGATTTTTTAAGTCTAATTTTCTTAACATGTAACAGGAGGTTCGGGCTAATTTCTTTAATACTGTTACACCGTGTGCTGATATTTTACAGTGTGACCAATAAAGTCGGAATTGTATGGTTTTTTTTTATTATTGGTTTGATCGAAATTTGATTTAAGCATTAATTTCTGTTTCGATCGAGATAAAAAATAACCAAAGAAATAGTAGTCGGTCAAATGCACCAATAAAATACACACGGATTTAAAGGAAACGGGGTAAATGTTCAAACTTGCACAGCAGCCGCCTCATTGTTATACTACGTCACTCAATTAGTCCCCGGTCTAACATACTGGATAGTACTAACCTTTCAATGATTTGTGTTAAAATTTTATGACGATCCGACGTTTAGTTCTCAAGTTACAATGGTTCTAGTGAAACATCTTTTGTTATTTTCAAAACAATGGATAAGTGTTTTGATTAAACATGGATTTTTATGAGAGAAAATACCGTTAAAGCCAAACAGTGTTATGGAGATTCTGCACCAGGAAAATCAATTATTATTGTGTGGTTTGCTGAATTTAAACGGGGTTGTACAAACACCGATGATGCTGAACGCTCTGGTCGCCCAAAATCTGCAGTTATTCCGGAAAACATAAAAAAATCCACAAAATGGTTTGGGCCGATCGTAAATTGAAGTTGAGTGAAATAACTGATACCCTATAGATATTAGAAGATAGTGTATCTACAATTTTACACGAAAATTTGGGGATGGGTAGGTTGCTTTCGAAGTGGGTGCCATGTGCTCACACCGGACGATAAACAACAACGCGTCGACGATTGAGAGCACTGTTTAAAACATGGATCCACTAGTACATACCCGGATAAAAAAATCGTCAGCTAAGTGGACAGCAGCCGGTAAAAGCATCCGTATTTCGGGACACGCATGGTATTTTGTTCGACCTCCTTGGGAAAGCTAAAACTATCAATACTGATTGAGTGTAGAAATAAAAAGAATAGCCTCACATGCAAAAGAAAAAAGTTCTGTTTCACCAAGACAATGCACCGTGTCACAAGTCTATGAAAACAATGGCCAAATTGAATAAATTGCGCTTTAAATTGCTTCCCCATGCACCGTGTTCTCCAGATCTGGCCCCCAGCGACTATTGGCTTTTTGCAGACCTCGAAAAGATGCCCCAGAGAAAGAAATTTGGCTCAAATAAAGTGCCGAAACTGAGACCTATTTTGAGAGCAAATACAAATCGTTATACAAACAAGGTATTAAAAAGCGTTGAAATCAATGTATCACACTTAAGGAGAGTATGTTGATGAATAAGGTCGAATTTCTAAACACATCACCACGTAAAATATCGGAAAAGAATATATGGCGTGAATTTCAGAGACTTAGACTAGGCGTCAGGTAATTGGCAATGCGAAATTAATAAAGTTAAAATTAAGATTTTTAATAATATTTTTGAATAATTGATTCAATAAAAAACACGTTTTCAATTTATTGATTATTTACATTTTGTCTCGGGAGGCTACAGCCCTTTCGCCCTTATGGACCCATCGCCCCTGCTCTACCCTACCTCAAATTTGTAGCACCCCGTGCACTATATTTTTTATGTAGTGACTTAAAGTCCTTTGTTATTCCCACCCATAGTCGTTCGCAGTAATTTTTCACAAGAAGCAAATTTCACGTTTCAACTAAAAAACGGTTGATCACGTCTTCTATTACCCGGTCCACTGTTTCGATTAATTTTAGCCATTACACGAGATGCGATATTAAAGAGCATAGTGACCTTTCGACGGACCATTAGGGACTTTATGAAAATAATATTGTTTTTATGTTAGTTTACGAGGAATCGTGAGAAAGATAGAGTATATCAGGTATGGACGTAATAGGAAAAAAATATATATATATATATATATATATATATATATATATATATATATATATATATATATATATATATATATATATATATATATATATATATATATATATATATATATATATATATATATATATATCATTGTTACACCATATAGCAAAATTTTGAAAAATAAGATTATAAAATCCTTAAAAATGTTTACAAAAATAAAAACAAGGTTTTAAAAACAATATCACGATTGCACGAAACTGTCAGGGTCCAGACAGCGCTTCCGCACTATAAGTAGTTGCCGACAAACTCTACTGTCGGCCAAAGATGAAATAAAAACATAGGTGCAAATTAAGGTTTGGACGCCCTGTAAAAAGACTATTGCTATTTATAACACAAATAATGTAATAACCGTACACAAGTTTTTATTTTAAACAACATACAATTAAATACTGCACAAAATATAGTGTGATACGCCAATATCAGCAAATCAAATCAAATATTTACAAATATATACAAATAACTAAGTTGTGCGACGTCGCTGATTAAAAAAAAAACAAAAGAAAGAATGATATAAAAATTTAGGTAAATCAAGTTTACTTTAATAAAGTCAAAAGAAAGGTAAAAGATCGAAATTACTTTTAAACAGGTACTGATAGCCTTAGAATCAATTTGTCAAGGTCTTAGAAATCTGAAACATAAACACACTATCTACTGACAATACCAGATGTTAACATTTTTATTAATAGGGCTCAAATTTACAGCTTATGTAAAAGGAAAATTAACAAAATTTGCCTTGATTTTGGCGCAAAAATTCATTTAAATTTGGTAAAAGAATTATTTATATTTTACTTAAAATCCGAATCGCCTTCCCGACTGCTAAGTCCATAAGGCGTAAAGATACGACGACGTCACGGCACAAATAGAAATTGTTTTATAACACAAGAGAAATTAGATTTTTCCAATTCAAATTTCGAAAATATTTACAGTTTTGGGACACCCCGTATCACTTGTCACTTCTGTGACATATGGTGTAATTTATTGAAAAATTATATTATCAAAAAGTTCGTTGTAGAGTGCCTAATTTACTTTACTACTCTATCAAGAGAATTTGCTTTTAACTTAACCGCAAATTTATGTTAAAGTTCGAGTTCTCTTTTATAAGACGGTTAAAGAAGAATTATTAAAAAGTTTAAATGTTACCTTGACTGCTCTATTATGTTATTCCCAATCACTTTTGTAATCACCACTTCAAACTGCCTGTCTTGGTACAGTTGTTTAAGTTACTTTCCTTGCACACTTTATTTCTGGTTACCTTTGAACTATAAGTAGAATGTGTCACGTTACAATTGACATAGAGAAATTTTAGGAATAACCTTACTAGCTTGAAAAAATGTACACTTTTATACGAAAACTTTTTTGATATAAACTGTTGTGCTAGCCAAATTTCTTGGTCTAAAACACAAAGAAAATAATATATATTACCATGGAATAACTACTATTTTTCTATCGAGAACTTAAGAGAACATTTTGGCAATCTGCTCAAAATGAAAGAGTAACGTGTTCATATCGAAAGAAGAAACTTTTCCAGCTGCGAGTTGCTATTTCAACCGCACAGACAGCAGTACTGACCGTCCCTCGTCTTCCGACGCGACGCACGGGCTTCGCCATCCGACTTCTTCTTCTTTCGTTTATTTTCTGGCGCGCAAAATCTCGAGCCTTTATTGGATGCGCTATGTCATCACAAGTTCACGAAGCCGTCGGCTTTCTTTGCTAAAATTCCGCGACTGTCTTTGTTTGCTTTGTTATTTTTAGACAGGTAAAAATGAATTTTATTCACACTTCAGCGGTGTTGCCAAGATTATATAAGATTTTACTGATAAAAATAGATTTTTATATTTTATAAAAAAAATAAGAAGGAAATGTTAGCCTACCTATGGCTATAGTAAAATAGCTTTCATGTTGTCAGATGTGTTTCTGCAACAAAGTGTTTAAAAAATAGACAAAAGTTTGATATTTATAGACAACCGTAACAAGAGAGAATCCGGGTATTAGCAGTTCAGGGTTTACTTCTGAAAGCCGGTAGTGGGCTATCCCATGTATTGCGCTGCCAGTAAAGTCTCCCTATAAAAGATCTGCACTTTTATAAAAATATGTGGTCCCGTGATATTTTAAGGAAAACGATTTCATTATTTCATCAACACTTGTATTTCCATAAGCCTCCACTAATGCCAATTTTCGTGTTCTTCCTTGTGTAACATTACCGTTCGAAGTATAATAATAGCCTCCTGGGTTATTTTAATTTTATTTTTAATGGTGGTTCGAATACCATCATCGGATGGGCTATCATGTTTTAATGGTGGATGTTTGTTCAATATTGTTTTTGCTACTAAAGCTATTATGGTACAAAGAACCGAAGTGATATGTTATAGCTAAAGTTTTTTGGTTCTTATCATTGTTTTACTTCATTTGCAGTAGTTACGTATTTATACAGGGTAACCAGTAATATCCGTATCATATGAGATTTTTTTATTAACAGTTTTATTCGAAATTTAAATTTGCATCAATTTTTGCTTCGATCGAGATAAAAATTAAGAAAAAAAAAGTAATTGGAAAAAAATTTCAATGCAAATTTTAGCCCAAATACAAAATTTCAATTGTATAATATAATTTGATTTTTGGCAACATAAGACTTAACGCAACCTACATAAGATTTATTAGTTTAGACAGTGCCTTATTCCGGAAACATTTTCTTGTGATGCCACATCAGTCCATTCAAAACGCGGGTCCTGGGTGCCACAAGTGGAGACTACCTTCAGGGTATGTTTTTTGGATCGCTGATTCTAAATTTCGAGGTCCCGCAGCTCGGAAATTCTGGCATCACCCCTAAAAATGCAAAAAACACCCGTTTTTAGGGGATTTCTAACACTTTATTTTTAAACTTATCTCTATAAATTCTAGGTACCTAGAAAATACTCCCAGGGTACGTTTTTTGGGTCGCTGATTCCGAATTTTGGGGTCCCAAAACCTTTAAACCCCGGCGTCACCCCTAAAAGTGCAAAAAACTTTTTATGGGTTGTTAATTTTGAGCCTAAATTTAATTTCGGGTAAGTCATTGGGGGTGAAATAACCCCCAATCATCCTTAAAATAAAGTAAAATTAAATTATTATTATTTTTTTTAATAGAAAAAGTCTTTTAACTTAAAATCTAAGGCAAAATGTAAAAAATTATTTTTTTTTCCGCACTTTTTATTTTTTCATGTTTTAGGGTTGGTTTTTCTCGTCAAAAGGGTAAAAACATCTAGTGATTTATAGTGATACTTTTTTGTAAGCAAATTTTTTGGCATAACACAGAAAAATACAAAAGAAATAGAAAATTAAAAGTAAAACTTATTGTTTTACTTTTAATTTGAATTGGATATTTTCTAAGCCACCAAAAAGGGTGCGAGGGGAGGGAAATAGCACAAAATTTTTTGTTTGCATTTATTTTAATTGTACGATATTTTAGGGATAATTGGAGGTTGTTTCACCCAGGACCCGCGTTTTGAATGGACTATATTAAATATGTGTTTTTCTACAAAATTAAAATTTGGTCACCTGTGATGCAAAGATAATTTCTTTTTGACCCTTTATGCAGGCTTTCTCAAGGTGGGCGATAACGCCCCCTTGTGGGCGCTGGAGGCCTAGAGGGGGCGGTAAGGGACCGAGAAAAAATTGGGGGGCGCTGATATGATTTAAGGGGGCGATGGGTGATTTGTAACTTCAGCTACTTTACATTTTAAAATTCACTGAAATTAAAATCCTTCTACTACACAACATCCATTTATTAGTTCATATTTTTATCCTATTATACTGCATAACTATAGACTAAAAATATATTAAATATTTAATATTTTTAATGCGTTGACAACGCTATTTATATCTTAAGATATTTAGTAATAGTTATCAAACACTGACAAATATTCGTGTCGTCAAGTGTCGCAGGTGAGGTCCCCACCTCAAAGACACGTATTAAAATAGGTATATATTGTTGCTACCAGGAACAAATAAAATTAAAATTAAAAGGTTTAATTATAATTCACGTTTTGCGCGAACAAATATTGCACGATTTATCTGTGCAATCCTGTATTTTAGTCCGTCAACGTTCGTCGGTCCGTGTTTGCGGAGTGCAGGTGCCCAAATATAAAGCCGCGGCTCGCGACCGTCCGGCGACTGACGTGACTAGAGGTGTGTCGTTCGCGAACGATTCGTTCAAAAAGAACGAATTAGTGCACTGATTCGAATAAATTCATTCCCGGTTTTCAATGAATTCTTTTTTGAGCCACTTGCTCGATCGCTCTGTGATGAAAAACGAACCTAGTTTGGATGATTTGTTTCGTTCATGAGGTCACGAAGATTCGGTAATTAGGTTTTTTATGACGGCAAATCGGTCGTTTTTGTGCTACGACCTGGCAAGTGGTCTGTCATATTTCGATTTTGCTCACATTACCAGAGGTGTATTAGGCAGAAAAATCTTGTATCTTGGACATATCCTCTGAGGAGAGCGCTACAGAATTCTACAGCTGATTATGATGGGAAAAGTGGAAGGACGTAAGGGGTCGGAAGAAATAAGCAGGCTTCCTGGCTGAGGGACATCCGTGAATGGACCGGCACACGCAGCGCAGAGAAAGTATTCCGATTGGCGCAGAATCGAGAAAGACTTGCCCAAGTAATTCCCGACGTCAGGGGGACCTGATATGGCACTTGAAGAAGAAGAAGAAGAAGTATTAGGCCCACAATCTATGCGTATTGTCGGTTCCAGTCAGTTTTGGCTAAATTCCTATTTGGCAATTAAAAGAACTTTTTTTAATTTGTTTTAACTATTCTTTTGAACAAAGACTTATTTTGGAGGTAAGTTTAGTCAATCACAGTTTTTGAAAGTTTTATTCCATTTATATTTTTTAAAATAATAATTATAATTGTCTCTCCGGTAGCGTAGTGGTCACAGTCTAGGCTCGCCGTGCCAACGATCCGGGTTCCATTCCCCGCCGGGGAGACAGATTAGGTAGGTAGTAGTTATTTAAAATAACGTCCGTGGTGGCACTACCGCGTTGTCTAAAAGGTACTATGAAATGCAATATTTACATGTTTCAGTGCTTGGACAGCGTTGACGGAACTGGGGAAAAAGATGTGTTAAACTTCGAAAAACCCGGCACTTACGGTACTCTGGTACTTAGGAGCATGTATGTATATGTATATGTCCAGCATATATTATATATGTATATGAAAAATTCTTTGTGAGCTGTCACAAAGATTAAAAAAATATACCAAAATGAAATAAATGTAAATCATTTTTTTTAACATAACTACCACATTTTTGGTGGAATTCAAAACCAACCGAGTCCGACCGGCATCATAATAAAGTGAATCGGTTGGGAACGAATCTTTTCAAGTGAATAAATCAAATTAATCGATTTAGTAAAAAGATTCGATCTTCCCACCTCTAGACGTGACGTTCCGCAGCATGCACGCACCCCATGCTTATTGTATCTTGCACGCACCCTGATCGCTACTCCGATCATCTTAATATTGTAAAGTTGAATTATTATTGATCAGTGTTGATTATTGTTAATTTTGAATATAAGATACTCTAATATTGTAAAGTTCCATTATTTTTGCTCTGTCTGGTAAGACGAGTGTCGTTTAGAATATAGGTTTAATTAAACGCCAGGCGAGACTAATATGTTATTGAGATTTTTAAGGTGAAAAAAATGGGGGGCGCTACAAAATAACTGATTTTCAAAGTGGGCGTTAGACAAAATAAGTTTGAGAACCTCTGCGTTAAATGATCTCTTAAATCCAAAAAACAAAAAAATAAAAGTAAACAATTTTCACTCATTTCCGGACCGGAAGTCGGGAGACCTTGTCAAATATGCATAAAAAAATAAAAATGGCGTTTTGATTAGTCCTACATTTTTTTACCATCAATAAAGAAATGAAAAAATGCAATAAAAAAATAAACGGATTCCTATAACAATTTTTATTATTTATTATTTATAATCATTTTATTTCATTAATGTGTACTAATAATTATACTTCCCTACAAATTTATTTTTAAATACGGATCTGAAAATCATGTACCGACTGCTTCCGCCGGTAAGGGCCTTTAATCAAAACGAAATTGACCCATTACCGGCTATCAACGCTGTTGTCGTAAATGCCTTTAGATTTTATATCCCTAATAAGTATACCGGGCATCGATATTGCTTATATCCGAATTGAAATCGGTCTCTAATATCTCGTGGAAATTAGATTTTTAAAGAGGTCAATGTCGTAAAAATTAATCGTATGTAGAATCATAAAAATTGGCTTTTACCTAGCGTGCAGGATGTCCGTTCAGTTTTCGTCACCTTTAGGTGGTATTGGCGTGACTGTCAAAAAATGGAATGTTGCCGATTCTACATTGTATCCTACCTCTTAAAAAAATGACAGACTCCTGTGTCAAATTTGTCAGCACATTTATTTTGGCATTTGCAGGGAGTTTAAAAAAACCATAACAACTCTTATCTAACTTAAGGACCCCTGAAGGGTGGTATGTTAAGTGCTTGAAAGCTAAACAGTTTTAGTACGTCAGTTAGTAAATATGTGTTGTTCGATTCTGAAGGTATGTAAAAAAAATTTAAACTTTAAAACTGTTAAGATTTGTGTAATTTCAAATTTTATCCTTAAGAGTCCACTCGCGCCGCTGAAATTGGATCCAATTTGGGGTTCGGGGCATAATGTTTTTCTCAAAAACGGTATAAGTTATCGATAATTTTCAAGAACTATATGAAAGCCAACACTTAAATCTAGGCTTGCTGTAATAGTTTTTTAAATTTGGATTTAGTTTTTAATATTTCCTTGAGTGAAAGTCATCCTAAAATCGGTTATGTTTAGATACTATTTTCTCTTAACTCGACTCATATTTCAAAAATCCGTTACAGCAGAGGCATAGATTATTTCCTTACTTTTAAAATGATGTATAATTTATGTCATTTAAGTGAAAAATAGTTACCGAAAAACGTTATCTCCTGTAGGCTTGCAATCGGAAATAACATCGCATCGATACACCGAATTAGGAAGAACCTAAATAAAGAATATAATATTTTTAATGCGACTATACGAAAATTGTGGTAGTGGGAGTTTGTTAGTCTCCGCCCACCGTCTCCTCGTCCTTTCGCCCTACCCCTAAGGTGTAGCGTAAATGCACTCTTAACTGTATTGTTTTTTCAATTTTTAGCCATAATTAATATATATATATATATATATATATATATATATATATATATATATATATATATATATATATAATTTTTATTCCATGTATTTTATAAACTTTTTAATTATTTTTAGGATATACAAAATAAATATCTTTTTGATAAAGCCCACCACGATGGGCGAAACGTTAAGACAATAGTATATTAATCACTATAAAACCTATACCCAAGAAAATACAACTATATATATATATATATATATATATATATATATATATATATATATATATATATATATATATATATATATATATATATATATTATATATATATATATATATATATATATATATATATATATATATATATATATATATATATATATATATATATATATATTTATATATATATATATATATATATATATATATATATATATATATATATATATATATATATATATATATATATATTATATAAAGAGTAGTCTTGTATAATATTAACTAAAATCCTAAAATCTTGAAAGTTTCGGTCTGTGAGGGCTTTTTTTAAATGGAAAAAGAAAAACTCTTTTTTACTACGCCAAGCTTTCTGGAATGTTTATTCCCTTTTTCTTAGGCTACAATAGAAGTACAAGATCTTAGTGAAATAAAGTAAAACCATTTTTTTAAAATTTACCTTGTGTGCAAAAGTAAGTAAAATGTTAACAAAATCAACATCCTGTATGGAACTTTTGAGCTAGTGTTTTGCACGCACAATTAACATTATTTAGAGACTAATTATTATTACATTGTTTTGTTATAAAAATAAAGGATTACTATACCACCATGCGTGGAGATTTTTAACTGACCTATACGAAGTTACTTTTTTGATGTTAAACGTTTTTTTCCCCGTTTTTTTTTGGTAAAAAGAAATTCCATTGGAGAGTTCGTTACTTATTCACAGAGGTAAGGTGTGAAACGGAGAATGCGGTTTTTTGTTGTCGAAAACCTTTCGTCGAAAGTCCTTTCTCTCCAAAAGATTGACTGTGATTTAAAAAACCTTAGTTGTCGGTACGATATATCTAAATTATCCATTTTATAAGGAATTTAAAATTGAACAATCCTTTCTTCACTCAAGTTTTTTTTGAATGAAAGGATTTGATCCATATTTCGGCTGGCTAAAGCTACATCAATGCCACGTTAGATGGAGCTGCAGTCACCCGACCCGTCCTTTTTTTAATTGTTTGACGGAAATTGCTCTGTTAAGAGCATATATATATATATATATATATATATATATATATATATATATATATATATATATATATATATATATATATATATATATATATATATATATATATATATATATATATATATATATATATATATATATATATATATATATATATATATATATATATATATATATATATATATATATATATATATATATATATATATATATATATAAATATATATATATATATATATATATATATATATATATATATATATATATATATATATATATATATATATATATATAATTTAACGTTTAAATTGGGGATACCTATTAAAATAATAATGACCCATTTTACCTGAGGGTTTGTGCCCAGATAGGTCATTTAAATAATACCAAAAAAGTGTCATATAATGGACAGGAATATTCTGTGCCCAGATAAGATACACCCGTTCTATCACATCGCTAAAGGTATGTCTCCAATTTCCAGTATACACTTACCAGAAAGCATACTATTCATTCATTTTACTAACTTATCACAGGTTTCGTGCAGATAGTAAAGTGAACTATGCCCTTATTATTAGGATACTAACCCTTATAATAGATGTCAATACATCTGAACAGTCCTGTATATTTATTACACAATTAAAAACTATTTACGATTTTTACGACAACTATTTATGTCATTAATTTACAAAAATCTCAACTTGTAAGGGTGTGAATGACAACATCGTTCCTAATTGACGTAGCGTACACCCAAGATACATATATCACTGTACGCCCGTCTTGCTTCCTCTCATTAGGTGGTACTTCCACCTCACATAATCCTGTCCTTCTTAGACTGGCGCCAGGTCTGAACCCTGCATGTCACACCCACTTGTACAAGCGAGTCGGTATAATAAATTGGGGTACCATTTTGTGGTTGTAAATTTTTCGGGTTCGGGTTTAAGAATGAAACTTAGGATAGGAATTTAAATAATTAATTTTGGAACCTACGCACACAGTGAAGTGGTGATAGTTAAAAATTCAACAATTACCTTTATTCCTGTAACGTTGAGGTACATGATTACTTTGTTATATATATATATATATATATATATATATATATATATATATATATATATATATATATATATATATATATATATATATATATATCGTAATAAATAAAAACCGTCACCTATTTATTTAAGTTTAATTGTTGAACTAATAAACAATAATTTAATGAGGTGAATAATAGAATTAAATTACTATTAACTGTTTGGTCCGACTCCATTCCATAAACAGACTGTATTTTTTATTATATAACTATTTTTTCATTTTTCAGGAAGTAAATTTTGGGGACGTTCATATGCCCCGGTAATTATTTCTTCTGGCCTACAAGAAAATGTGTCTCCTTGTTCGGAATACATATTATTTTGCCAGTTTTCCTCTCAAATAAGTAGTCGATTTGAGGTCATAAAACCACAATGTTATTTGCTTAGCCATACTCCATATTTTATTTTTTTTTTTACTTGTTAAAAAATGGTACTTTATCAATTTATATTGGTCTAAAAAATTGTATATTATTTTATATAGAGGAAAAGAGATACTTTTTAAGGCGCGCTCGTAATTAACAGCCAAACAGAGTGGGGTTGGTAATAGAGAGCAAGCCATGAAAAGTAACTTTTCCTGCAAATAAAATATGCTGTTTTTTCTTTAAACGTCTACAAATTATTGGAAAAAACATCTTTTTTTAATAGTAATAATTATTAAAGATAAGTGTGTTCGCAAGGTGGCTTAGACCGGTGTCGTGAAACTTTTCGTCGCCTACACAGTCGAGTAATGAAGGATTTACTGACGTTTGAAGAAAAATAAATTTTATTATACTAACAGATTTTTAGTAATTTTACATTTTAATGACTTAATTAATTAACTATAAA
The DNA here is from genome assembly GCA_019359885.1 of Listronotus oregonensis. Taxonomy (NCBI): domain Eukaryota; kingdom Metazoa; phylum Arthropoda; class Insecta; order Coleoptera; family Curculionidae; genus Listronotus; species Listronotus oregonensis. Next base: position 52,119 of record JAHBCN010004429.1, read on the forward strand.
TCCCCCTCCCCATAAAGAATGTTTGGTTATGATAAGGAAGGATTTTTCTTACATTCTTTTTTAAATATTATTCTAAATATTTTCTTTTTGTTTCAGGATCCTTTTATGGTGAGTATACAACCTACCTTTTCTTTATTTTGGTAAGTCGAAAGTATCACTGAAATATTTTATTAACTCAAATAGGATATTCCGTTGTATTTTAATAAATACCCGAAGCTTCGGGCAGCACTTTCTTTAAGCTCCATATACAAAAAAATGTGTAACAAGAGAATAATATATATATATATATATATATATATATATATATATATATATATATATATATATATATATATATATATATATATATATATATATATAATATATATATATATATATATATATATATATATATATATATAATATATATATATATATATATAATAAAGTTAAACTTCTTGAGCCTTGTTATAAATAATAACAAAAAGGTGGAGTTTCTTTGGTACATAGCGGCTCCTTAATAAAAAAAAAAAATAAAATATCCTGGTTAGAGTATGTCACTAAGGTTGAGTTGTTTTAAAATTACGAGGCCTCCAAGGGTTATCATTTACTTGGAGGCCTCGTAAGTTTAAAATAATAAATTATTGTGTCTTATTACTTCGAATATTTATTTTCTTTTTCTATATAAATTATGCTAATTTTAATCCATATATAAATTATATATTATATATTATATATATATATATATATATATATATATATATATATATATATATATATATATATATATATATATATATATATATATATATATATATATATATATATATATATATATATATATATATATATATATATATATATATATATATATATATATATATATATATATATATATATATATATATATATATATATATTATTATAAAATAATAATATTATATATATATATTATCTTTTACAAATTGAGAGTCATGTTTTGTTAAATTATGATAAACTATAGTGGTTCCTACTTTATTTTTAAATGAGGAACTGTACTTTTTTATTATTTTTTAGACTTGTTTGAGTCTTGGCTGATAGCAGAGTAATGAGTTGAAAGGAGATAACTTTTGTATCTCCCTTTTTTCATAGAAGAGCATAGTATGTTTGGAAATTAGGTGTACAAAATTTTGTAACAGACTTTTGTCTCTAGGTCGATTAGAACAATTTTAGTTATTTCATTTTTATAAAAACATGCTAATTGATTTTTTTACCAATTTTACTCTCTAAGGTTAAGAATTATCAAAAATCATGAACTTTAAAAAGCCGTTTTAAAAATTCAAATCGGACCATTTGCCTAATATTTACGGCACTTGCAAGATAAGGGCCTATCTTGTTTATAGTGGTATTTTGAATACAAACTATTGATGTGACAATTATCGTATTTCGGCAGCTTAAAGTATATATTATTGACTATCATTTCCCAAAAAATCAGCCCTTAATATTAAAAATGAATGGAGATACGAATTTTTAAAAAGTCTGTTTTAAATGTTTTCCGGCTTTTCTCGGTGAAAAATGGTCGGATCGGGATTTTTTAATAACCATTTTGTAGGTTTTTAAATTCTCTTCAAACGGTCATTTATAAGTTAAGTGATATAGCCAGTACTTTTTGTTATATTAAAAAAAAATCGAAAAAAAGCCCTTTTTTAATAATTATTGTTTAAAAAAATTACCTGAAGAAAAATTGGTTGGATTTTTGATTTTAGTAATCTACAGGTTATTCCGGAAGTCATGGCACAGTCAGATATATGTTAGCATTAATTACAAAAAAAATCTATAATGATTGGACTAAAATTTAAATACAGATTTTCATTTAAATCGTCTGGAATTGCAACAGTACCAATAAGGCCACTTCAAATACACGTTTGTGACATTGTAAAAAACAATAAAATATTTTTAATACCACAAAATTTTCCGAAATAGTCTTTCCTTTTTTTATTTTAATTTTTTATTCAAAAATGCATTTTTGATGACACTAAAAGTTTCTAATTATCAGGGAGAGAGCTGTAATTATGTTAAGGGTTACCGTTTCTTTGACGTAATAAAATCGTACCTTAATAGATAGTTCTTTTAAATTACTATGTTTGTTTCTTTAAAGACTCGCCAACTTTTTTACTATACCTACTAATTTTCCCGGTATTTTTGCCATTTCATCATTATTTGTTCGTTTGTATCATTGCGTGACTTCGGCACAAGCTGTGCGTCCTAACTTGTGGTTTCCGATGATACTGCCTGATAAAAATATATTATAAAAAGGTGTTCAGTCAGTTTTAAGTGAACGATGTAGCCGCAAATAACGAAATGGCAAAATGATAATTATAGTGATGACAAATGATGATAGAAAGGGTGTATCTCACGTATAAAAGTGGTGAAAAAAAGTGAAAATGACTGGGTATTGGATTATATATTAAATATCGATATATTTTTAAAAGGAAGTAATAATTTTTTGGTATTTATGGATGTAGGTATAGCGGGTGTTGCGACATGGGAAATCCCATGCAAAATGGCAAGTAATGAAAGAATGGTTTTACTATAAATTTTAGAGAAAAATACACAGGCCCACAAAATAAAAGTGGTGTGTGCTGGGTGTCGGACTAAGTCAAACAGCAAAAAATCAAGAAAACCCCAAAAAACCGATACGGCAAATTTATCGGCAGAAATCTGCTACCACGAAATGTTTGGACTACGACTATATAAACTATAAGAGATACAAAAAATTTAATAAAACGAAAAATATAATTGTCCATATAAAAAGTTATGTAAACATTTTTAATAAAATAAATAATAAAGGAGATATAAACAGAAATATAATTTTGACCAAAAATTTCTGTCCAAAATAGGATTTTTTTTTATTATTAATTATTTATTTTTTTTAGTTATACAGGGTGGCCGGCCATATTTTGACCCATTTTAATCGAGAATAACTTTGGAACAAATAAAGGTATCAAGATGCGGTTTTGCGGATGCACTTATATTTCTTTAAAGTTTATTCTCGTACCTTCACGATTTTATTGTGACATTCCATTAGCTCAAACAAATGGCGATTTTCCATTATAGGACAACTATGTTATTTTAAATGGAACACCCTGTATATGTTCTATATTTTCAAAATTTAATCTTTCCCTTTAAAAAATGTAACACAAGCTATGGTTATCTCAAAAAACAACGTATTTATTGACCTTCGAAAAATTGACTGCATGTCGACCAACAATATTATTTAACAATTAAAATTTGCTTCATATGTTACAAAAAAAGGATCGCCAAAGGTTTAGGTTATTCACAAAATAATAGTTACAATAAGGTTACATTACTTTTTAAAAAACTACTGTAAATGTTGAAAATGCCTTCCGCCGACTTCGACGCACTTATTTAAATTCGAAAAAAACTTATTAAAACTATTGACTAAAAATTCTTCAGGAATATTTTCTATTATGTTTCGGATATTAATTTTTAATTGCTCTAAATTTTGGGGAAGTGGACTATAACACCTCTCTTTCACATATCCCCACAGAAAAAATCTGGAACAGTCAAATCTGGTGAACGAGGTGGCCAGGAAATAGGGCCTCCTCTTCCAATCCACCGGTTTCCAAAAACGTTGGTCAGTGAATCCTTGGTAATGTTAGCATAATGTGGTGTAGCCCCATCTTGTTGAAAATAGACGAAATTCAATAGATTTTCTTCTTGCAATTGGGGATAAAAAATATTTCCAGCATATCAACGTAAGTCCAAGAGGTTAACAGTTGGTTCATGAAAAAAAATGGCCCATAAATTTTTTGCTTTGACATAACACACCAGACTGTGACTTTTGGTGAATCTCTAACGTGTTCGTTATATTGTCGAGGATTTTCTGTTGCCCAAAACCTGCAGTTATGCTTATTTACTTTTCCATTGAGGTGAAATGTGGCTTCGTCTGACATTATTAGTCTATCCAAAAAATGTATATTGTTCCTTACTAAATTTTGAATTCTCTCGCAAAATTCCACCCTTTGTGGAAAATCAGTTTCTTTTATTTCTTGTAACATTTGAATTTTGTATGGCTTTAATTTAAGTTCTTTTTTCATGATTTCTTGTACTGTAGTTTTAGGAATATGGACTGAACTTGAGATTTTCTTGTTGACAATGTTGGATCTTCCTGAGTTATCTCCAGAATTTGTAACGTTTTATTTAGCAAATTCTCATTGTTTACTAATTTCTTTTTACGGGCTAAAGATCCTGTACTCAGAATTTTCTGTGCCAGATTTTAATTGAATTTTTGTGGGTGGAGCTTTATTAAACATGTTTCTAAATCTTCGCTGGGTTTCTTTTACTGATTTGGTTTCGGCAAAACATAATAACACATTTTCCTTTTTCGCTTAACGAGAACATTTTGCGCTTCCTAATTAAAATAACTTGTCAAAAATGACCAACAATGGCTGACAATGAGGCTTGTTGCTGTTATGGAAACGAGATAACTTTGTTTCCACAGGCGACTTTCAAAAAATCCTTTTTAAAATAATATTCCTATTCGACATACAGTCAATTCTTTGGAGGTCAATAAATGCTTTATTTTTAAGATAACCATAGCTTGTGTAAATATTGAAATATATACAGGGTGTTCCATTTAAAATAACAAAGTTGTCCTATATCGGAAAATCGGCCATTTTGTTTTTGAGCTAATGGAATGTCACATAAAAATGGTAAAGATACGAGAATAAACTTTAAAGAAATATAAGTATATTTGCGAAAACCGCATCTTGATATCTTTATTTGTTCAAAAGTTATTCGCGATCAAAATGGGTCAAAATATGGACGGCCACCCTGTATCTCAAATCACTTAAAATTTGCAGAAAAAAAAAACATAAATTAAAAAAATATATATATTCAAACTTTTCTAGGAGTATACCTTGAAAAATTCCTAAAAATTTAGTTTTTTCAATATAACTCGAAGAATATTACATTTAGACAAAAAGGTTATACAACTTCAAATAAAAGTTTTGTAAAAATACATAGTTTATGTCGTACAAAAATTCGTGTATCTTTTATTGTTTTTTAGATATTGACGTTTTAAATTAAAAAAATTGTTAATATCTAAAATTAAGCCTTTTTTTAATTTTTTGCTGTTTGACCCCCAAAGTTAACCTTAGATTCGTGTTCAGCGAAAAAAAAATACGTCAGAAAATCTTAGTCCTAGCAGTTTATAGAGCAAAATAGAAAGAAGCTATTTTGGTACCTTAAATTTAACAGCAAGGCAAAATCGTAAAAAAGAACACCTTCTTTCAATTTTTTTGCAATATGGCTTAAGCAAATTTATGTAAACCTTCTAAACATTATTAAGCATGGTTTTAACAACATTCTCTAAATTTTTTTGTAAAAAAATATTAATAAACAAGCCGATGACGGAGCTTTTTCCAGGGCGTCTTTGAAAATAGACGATTTGCGATGGTCACTCAGCTGAAAGTTATCGGGAATCAAAATCTATTAAAATCTAGTCGAAGTATCAATAAAACCCCTTTTTAACGTTTTCTGATTATTTTTTTTATTTTAAAATTTTTGGTGGTCATTCAAAGTCAAAACTGCGAATTTTTACAAAAACTTTCGCCATTTTGGAGGTTAAAAACCCCCTTAAAGTAAAAAAAAAATCCAAAACAACAGGGGGGAGGTATATTACATGAAAAAATGTGAACAAGGTTTGAGATTAATTGCTAAAATGTAGTTTTTAGGTGGCAGTGATCACGGTCTTTTAAAAAGTAGTTTTGAAATAAACGCGTTCAAAGTTTTAATATTTTTGATAATGGAAGACTTTTTTAAAAAAGACGAGACTAATTTATTAATCATTAACTTTCTTGAGTTTTGCTCTGATCGACTTCAAATTTTAAGAAAAAACAAAAAAAAAACGATTATTTGGTCCTAACCCCCCCCTCTTAAACAAAATATGTCTATTAATTATATAAATTTATTAATATATTTTGTTTAATCAATATTTTAGTTGATAATTTAAATAGTTTTTCTTATTTTTTTCGAAATAATTTAATTGTTGGTTGGTTCCTTGTTACATAATGGGGTCCAATCCAGTCTTCTGAAAACATATTTTTCTGTTAAATTTTCATTCAATGTCATATCCTTACATAAAAATTGGTATGACTAAGGGTTCCAATGCAAGAACTAGGCAAATTAGATTTAACTTGGTTTACCCATTTTTAATGTTAAGGATTTCGCTTTTGCACAAGTAGAAAGATAATTTTAGGCTGAGTAAAAATGTGATATTAGCTAAAGGAGGTGGATAAAAATCGGCCTTATTTTGCCCATCATATTTATGAAAAGTCAAAGTTTTAATTTAGGCCATTTTATTATACAGACAGGGGCACCCTACTAGGTATATAGCAATGTACCGGACGAATTTGCAATCGTCCGCTATTTGTGTATGCATTTTTTTGGTTCAGTAAGAAACAACAAAGTAACACAATTTTCAGTTTGTTGGGAATTATAAATGTATAAAAATTATTTCGCCTGGCGAGCTTAAGGTAAGAACACGTGTGTTTTTAAAAAATACTTAACATTTAAAACCCAAAATGGATATTTATCAAATTGAGGAAAAAGTTAAAATTGTTCAGTGGTATTATGGGGGTAATTCTTTACAGCGGGTAAAAAATATATTAGCTGAGAATTATCCTAATAGGCCACACCCTGCAATTACTACTATTTCAAAAATTATAATTTCCAAAAATACTGGTGCGTTTCTCCCAAAACCATAAAATACAAAACGTCCAAGAAGTTAATGAGGAACGGGAAGCAAAAGAAATTAATTTGTTGGCCTTAATTAATGAAAATCCAACTTTGTCAACACGTGCGCTTGCGGATGAGGTTGACTTAAGTACAAGAACGCTGAGGAAAATATTAAAAAAAATAAGTATCGTTCATACAAAGTTCAAAAAACCCAAGAAATTTATCCTGAGGACAATATCAGGAGAATGGAGTTTTGTGAAAACATGATGAATAAGGCAAATGAAAATGAAGATTTTATTCGAAACATTGTCTTTATTGATGAGTCCACATTTCCACTCCATGGTAGGCATAATTCACCACCCGTTTTGGTCTCAGGAAAATTTAATAGGTATTTTAAACTTAGAACTCAGCGTCCTCAAAGGGTAAATGTCTGGAGCGGTATTTATGGGAAACATGTTATTGGGCCATACTTCATTGATGGTAACTTAACTGGTCAAAAATATTTGGATCTTTTGCAACAGCAAATAGTTCCAGATATTGGACGATTGGCAGGTCCTCGATTTAATGAAGTGTGGTTTTAACAAGATAGCTGTCCAGCACATAATACACGTTTGGTTTTGGATTATTTAAATAATACTTTTCCAAACCGTCTTATTGCTGGAATGAGAGCTACAATACCGTGTCCCGCTCGCTCTCCTGATCTGGCTCCTAACGATTATTTTCTTTGGGGTTATGCAAAATCCAAAATTCGCAATGTTTTTCAAACAATTACACCTGTGATGTTAAACAATGTTCGAAGAAGTTTCTATGATCGCTTAGGATATTGTTTAGCGGAAGGCGGTGGATTGTTTGAATACTTGCTTCATTAATTAATTTATTTAGATTTTTTTGTTTTTACTTAATTTTTTTATGTAGAATTATTTTTTAGTTTTTAGTTGGGATTTTTTAGAATAACATGTTTTATTTCCTTAGAATCGAAACAATAATTTTATTATTGTTTTGATTCAAAAAACTCTGATAAGCAATAGCGAATTTTATCTCCTACATGCGTAAATATTTATGAAAAACATGAAATACGGCAGTACATCCCAACCCGTCCGTGGTTACAAAGTTACTGGGGATTGAACGAAAGCGCGCCGGTTGGTCGCGCGAACCTCGGCTGCAGTGCTTAGAGGGTAATCGCAAATTCGTCCGGTCCATTGCTATATACCTAGTAGGGTGCCCCTGTCTGTATAGATCTACTACAGAATATCATGCTTCCTTCTGTACTGGATCGATTTCCGGACAGAAATTTTATCTTTCAGCAAGATAAGTGTCCCGCTCATACGGCCCGGAAAGTCGATGAATGGATGGAAGGACAGCGTAACAAGGTTTTACCGTGGCCCGCATGTAGTTCGGATTTAAATGTTATGGAAAATGTTTGGGGCTTACTAGTTAAAAAAAATATAGGGAAAATGAGTTTAGGCCGCAAAATGTAAACGAACTTTTTTTTAAATTTATTTATTTAATTCCCAACCAACTATACAGTTTATTACAGGGAATATAACATAAAAAATAACAATATATAATTTTAACAAGAACTCATTAATAAAACAGTCAAATTAATTTTAAATATTTTTTTATATGTATTTTAAACAGTGATATTTTTTTATTTTTTTAATTCTTATTGGTAGATTATTGTACATTTTAATTCCGTTATGAAGTATTGATCTTATTCCAAAATTACTTTTAATTTGAATTGTTTCTAAAAAATCTGTTTGTCTAGTATTATGCCCATGTAAGTTACTAATATTTTTAAGTATGATATTTGAATTTTTTCTTTTAATTTCAGGGAATGAATGAATATGCATGTTTTTTAATTTATATATATGATTAATATCAAAATAATTATTTGGTCTGTACAAATGAATTGTTGGTTCAATATATGGTAATTTATGAATACATTTAATAATTTTATTTTGAAGTCTTTTAAAGGTGTTAATATTTTGAGTTTGAACCCCATACTGAAATTAAATATTGTAATCGGGCCTCTCGCTTGGTTAAAAGTCGTTTATTCATTTTGAATACCGGTCTGACCGGCTGACCTCAGTCATTTGAGAACTTATCTGTAAAGGCTGTGGGTGCGGACCTCAAATCTAGAGCAGCGTTTTCTTGTAACTTAAACGAATTTTGTAGCTTAATTTTTGCTCTGCCAAATTTTTCATGTTCTACTTTAAAGGTTATTGAGGATGTTTTGTTCCTCAAAAATGGTGAAAATTTTGGCTGTTATTGTAAAGACTTGGGGTCAAATGATGATTGCTGTGTGGTCACAGCAATAAGGTCAACGTTGTGAGGTCAGTTTTCTGAGGTCGAGTATCCTCAAAAAATGTTCTTTTAAGGTTTGGTTAACAAAGTGTAGATCGTCGTGTATTGAGGTCAGTTTTGGAGTGGACCTCTCTGCAGAGGTCTATGTTTTAGGAACTTTGGGTTTCAGTAGGCAAGAAAAGGCTAAGTATGGGTCCTTTTCTTCGGATGATTTTTGGGTTATCTGAAAAAAGGAAATAAAAATGTATTAAATACAGGTTGATTGAAATTCTTAGTAACTTAAAATAAGATTTTAAAAAATGTGTAACTTGGGTACTGTGTGTGAAAAATAAAGATTATTTTTGCTTTAGGCTCTAAGTTATAAACTTTCTTTATATAAACTTTTTAAAATACATTGTTAGTCAAATAGAGTTAAAAAATCGCAAATCATTAACATTTTCTTAAATACCTAAAATTTCTTAAAAATGATTTGAAGAACATACTTAAAAATTTAAAAAAATATGGTCTTAATAAAATTAGGTTGAGATATTGCCTCAACGTATATTTTATATAATAATAAATAATTAAATGAAAATAAATAATTTATTTAAAACTATGTTAATCTAAATTATTTCTTTTTTTTCTGTCAAACATTAAAGAATAAAAGTTAAAGTGGATTTTCCCATTAAAAGTTGTTTTTATTTTTAAGACTGACGCAAAACTCAATATCTTTATTTGATGTCAAACTTTCCCAAACGTAAATAATAAATCTATTTAAAAGGATTTTAATTGGGAGCTAATAATGCAGAACTACTTATTAATTTTAGAAGTTTAAGTTTTAAAATTAGGATACAAACATGTTTTTAAAGAAATTAAACCTTTCATATATTGTTTGGCGAATTTTGGCAAAATAAATAAACTTCTTCAAAGCATTAAAATTCAATGATCTTAAAACTTATTGATAGTATAATAAGGATACTTGACCACCTTCAAGCCAGTAAAACTGTTTTATTTTTACCGAAATTAATAAAATAATAATTATTTTGTCTTAAGATTATTTCTTTAAAAATGCTTGTTTCCCAAAATGCCCATAATTTTGTTACAAGAATTTTCACTTTGTGAAAACATTTACATAGTCCTGCAATGACGCCGATTGTTTAGCCTTATTAGACAAGCTAAATTTACAGATTTTTCATCAAATTAAAAAATAAATACATTTTGACGGATCTGGCTCATATCCAATGCTAAAAAGGTGTTGAGCTTGTGGATATTCCGTTTAAATTAGTAGCTGTTTCCACAGGTACTCAGAAACAGTTAGCATATACGTTTTTAGACATAGACTTATAAAACAAAAATTATAGTTAGGTAATTCTATCACACACAACAAGAAATCCGTTATATGTTTTATTGAAAACTATTTTCGGATCCAAATTATAACTAACTGATTTTTATACCTATGTTTTTAAAATAATTGGATAACATTGGTGCCAAAAAGTAAAACAATCTGATAACACGAAAAAATAATATTTTGGCAAATATTTAGGGTTAAAAATTCATCTGTCCAAGTATACTGTAATACTGCGATAAAATTTATGTTTTTAAAAAAAGTAGTTTTATATTTTATATTTAGTTACTTGGAATAACGTATGTGTGTTTCTTAATAAATGCTTTACTATATAGACATGATTCAAAACAATTTTTTTAATAAATTTTGTTTAGGATGAAACAATAACATATTTATTAGGCTTTCCTCGATCTGCTATTTAGTACTTTGTCAGGGTCGTCTAGTTACATAAACGCGGAATCACACCCCCCACACAGACGTGGCACCACACTGAATGCTTTTGTCCTCATGATAGAATCTGTATAGGTTTTCTTCTGCCAGACTTTTTATTTCCAGTTGCTTCTTGGGTTTGCAGTTGCCTGTAAATGACTGACTCCTATCCTTATTACCTTTAACGAAGGTTTTTATTCACTGTTTTGTCTAGCATAATAATCACTAATTGCAAGATTTCTAGTTTTATCCCAGCACTAGATAATAATTTAGGACCTTTTGGAGGACTTGTGTAATTTCTTGTCCAACTTTCTTGACTTTGTATAATTGATCTCTCTAACCAAAACTTAGACTACAGAACACCCATTGCAGCCAATGTTGAACAGTGTAAGGCAGCCTGGAGTTGATTAAATTACAACTTATGACAGCATATACATTTTTATTTCCCAAACAGATGAAAATAGGGTTTTCGCTTTTATTATTCTTGGATCTCTGTGGCTTACATTATATTTCTGCAATTCTGCTTGTGAATTGTAGCATACTTTCAGACCATAGGAACGTACATGTTTAGTTGTAAATTGTTACGGCTTTTTAGTTGTTTGTTTATTCATAATAGAAGCCTTGATTGCTAAGACACCAGCAATAAGCCGGGTACTTTATTTGTATCATGATATTAATTCTTTTGAATTCTATTTCTGCAAGATGAAAAAAAAAATTTGACAGTGTATCCTGAATTGACTTGTTTAGTTATTTTTGGTGACGTCTTTTATATGAAGTTTCAAAAGGACCAAAAATGCTACTCTATTAAGATACTTAATTTTTCTAGTAATCTGCAAATTGTAATAACCGAGTCTCTAACAGTGTTAGAGACTCGGTTTTTTTACAGAATATGTCACAAAATAAACAGTGTTTTTAAGTTAGTATTCCACTTATAACTAAAATGTTAAAAATCAAAACTTGCTATCGGGTAAAAAGGAAAAAATATAACTGGCTAAAAAATCAATAATTTTACCTCAAGTACGTACTGTATTTTATACTGCTTACTAATCTGTCAACAATTGTGTCATATTTATTTGCGGAATTGTCTTATCAAATCACTCGAGCCACACTCTCGTCAATTTGTAAAAACATGTTGTTTTAAATTTTCAA
>JAHBCN010004430.1:0-63990 GCA_019359885.1 Listronotus oregonensis
TTTTAATAAGACGCTATTACCCCGATATTTTTTATTATTTATTTGTCTTTTTTCAAGGTTCAATGATAAAATGTCTTAATTTAATAATATTTAAATAATTAAAAGGTTCTTGGTTCAAAAAATGCCGCGTGGGGGTATAGTAATCAATGCATTTAAAATGCAAGTGCAAGGTGGGCAGAATATTGAAGAGTAGGCCATGGAGGAAAAAACAAATGCCTAAAATCAACTGGTCAACAAATATTAAAATTAGGCATTCCAATTTGTGTTCGTTGCACACATAAGTAAAGTGTTAAAACTATTGAAATGCCCTTTACAAATGATAAGGCTGTCGATATGATTGCGATATATTTTGAATGTCTTCATGCGGTATTGGCTCAAAGGGTATACAGAGCTCGATATCCAAATCGGCGTTTACGCGATGCGAGAATTTTTCCGCGTTTAGTGCGAAATTTGCGTAATACTGGCAGCTTTCGACCTCAGTTGCGAAAACACTCGGCTAGAACAAGGGAAGACAATATTATTAATGTCTTAGCATACGTGGAATTCAATCCCCGAGTTAGTACGAGAGCAATGTCTCGCGCGTTGGGTATATCACGGACTACTATTCTAAACATTTTAAAGGATCACAGGTAAGTTTTTATGTCACAAAAAATACTACTTTACATATTTCGCTATGTGTTTCTTTAAAATTTTTAGGCTGCGCCCATATCACATGGTTTTACATCAAGTCTTGAATCACGAAGACTTTGACCGACGGTTAGATTATTGTCATTGGATGTTGGGCATGATTAGGGAAAACAGAGAATTTTTATCCGAAATTCTTTGGACAGATGAGGCCACTTTTAGGAGTGATGGAAACATTAATTTACATAATATGCATTATTGGTCTGACAACAATCCTCACTGGTCGCGGGAGGTCCAAAATCAAGGCAATTGGACTCTCAATGTGTGGTGTGGCATTCTGGGCGGAACTATTATAGGTCCCTATTTCTTTGATTAACCACTAAATGGTGCCGTATTTTTTGATTTTCTGGTAAACCAATTGCATCTTTTATTAGAAGATATACCCCTGCAATTACGACAAAATATGTTTTTGCAACTAGACGGTTGTGCAAGAACATGTAGATTTAAGATATCAACAGAAGTGGATTGGGCGAGGAAGTCTATTTCCTTGGCCACCCCGATCCCCAGTCCTCACCTGTTTGGACTTTTACCTATGGGGTCGGTTGAAAGATGTTGTTTACCAAATTCAACCAACAACGAGAGACGAAATGAAAATACGAATACAAGAAGCCATTCACAGCCTGTCAAGAGCAGAAATTGAAGCTGCTGTAATGTCCACGCATAAGCGTCTCCAACAATGCATTAGGTGTGATGGAAGACAGTTCGAGCATTTAAGGAGGCATTAGTTTTATTTCAAAATCGGTATTTTTTTTATTATGCCCCTACGCGTCTTTGTTTAATTTTTTGAAAATAGGATATCATTTTAATACATTTTTATAAAAAAATTCATGTTATTGCATTTAATTTTTTAGAGAATTTTGCAATTTTCTGTTATTAGATCAAAAAACGCGCTCTAGCGGCATTAATAAGAACTGGACATATTACAGATAAGACGTATTTGATGGAGCAATAAATGTTTTTTTCAACGAGACCAAGTTTGTTAAAATCCGTTCAGTCGTTTAGGAGTTACAGCTATTTATTAAAACAAAAACATTGAATTACTCCCCATCACTTTATTTTAACAGATACGTCACAAAGTGTTAAACAAAAATTACTTGAGTAAAGCTGTGCTTTAAAAAGCATATATTTTTTTGTAATGTAGATTTCAGTGAAAACTCACTTAAAAGTTTAAGATGGCGGTTACGCCCCCTGGCGACCATCTTGGAAATCTGAAAATATTTTCCACGGTATTCTTTTGGCCTCTTCAGTCATAAAATTTTTACCGCAAGTCCCTACGACGAATAGTTTTCAAAATACAACACTGTGCATTCTTATCTGGTGACCCTGTACATGTCTTCAAATAAGAAGGACGGCTGTATCTCAGAAAATGTTTATCGATCACAGCGTTGGGAAAAAATATTTTAGTAAAATGATCAAAAGAAATAGCTGGAAATTATTTTCAAGTTTCTGAAATGGCTAGGGCAACTGCAATCTTGAATCTAAAAAGTAATGTGTCTGTGAACTTTGCTATATTAACCTAACAAAAAATACCTGATCTTTAAAGTCGAGGATAATCTGAACCTTTTTTGTTTGACAATATTTGCTATATCTCTAAAAATAAAGTTGTGGGGGGTATTCAAAGGTTTCCGTAAAACACACACTGTATCTTCTAAACGGCTAAGCCGATTTTAACAAGCTTATTTATAGCCCAAGAGCTTTTCTTGGGCTATAAATGTTATAACATTTAAAGTTTTGTTAGTTTCACATGTCGCCGCTAGAGGGCTTTTTACGATATTTCTACAGAAATGGTTAATTTTCTCAAAAAAATTAAATTTATTGGTATTTTTTTTTTCATGAAAAAGTAGCTAAATAATGGCTAAACAAACTCGCGAAAAAAGTGTCTCGGTATCTTGTTCCTTACCTAAAATTTATGCCAAAGAAAATTTTATACGTCAATATCTCAAAAATTATAAAAACTACAAGAACTATTATATAATATTAATTACGTATTTTTACAAAACCTTTTATTTAAGTTATAGTTATAGTCAAAAAATCAAAATTTCAGAATTTTTTTCAAGGTATACCCCTAGAATTCGCATTTTTGATTATTACTCCTAAAGTACTGCATTTAGATGAAAGATTATTTAACCTAAATTAGAGGTTTTGTAAAGATACAAAATTTATGTTTTATAAAATTTTTGTAGCTTTTATGGTTTTTTATTTTCTTTGTTCTAAATATTAGGTAAGGAACAAGACATCGAGATGCGGTTTTCGCTAGCTTGTTAAACGATTATTTAGCTACTTTTTCATAAAGAAAAAATTATACCAATGCATTTAATTTTTTTGAGAAAATTTATCATTTCTGTCGAAATGTCGAAAAAAAAGCTCTCTAGCGGCGACATGTGAAACTAACAAAACTTCAAATATTTTAAGATTTATAGCCCAAGAATAGCTCTTTTTAACTAGCCTAAGTTTGTTAAAACCAGCTTAGCCGTTTCGAAGATACAGGGTGTGTTTTACGGAAACTTTTGAATACCCCCCACCACTTTATTTTTAGAGATATAGAGAAAATTTTCAAACAAAAAAGGTTCAGATTATCCTCAGCTTTAAAGATCAGGTATTTTTTTGTTAGGTTAATATAGCGTAATTCTCAGAAACATTACTTTTTTTAGATTAAAAATTGCAGTTACGCCCCCTAGCGGCCATTTCAGAAGCTTGAAAATAATTTTCAGCTATTTCACTTAACCACTTTTACGGAGAACATTTTTCCCCAACGCTGTGCGATAAACATTTTCTGAGATACAGCCGGCGTCCTTTCTTATTTGGACACCCGGTACATACCTTTACATTTGAAAATAACCTTAACTGGCACAAACACATTACATCCATAGCCTCAGTAGTCAAAAAACTTATATTACTTTTCGAGCCAGAAAGTATTTCTCTCCTAATTGGTATACTCTGTATGTATTCCAGATTTTCTTTAGAATATTGTTCTCATGTCTGGAGAACGGCGTCTCCTACAACACTTAGCATTCTTGACTCCAGTTAAAGTAGTGTTGTTTGTCTTATTTATGATGCTACACTTACAGAAAAGCTTTCTTCTCTTGCCCACCAATGAGCTGTGCGGGGTCTGTATCTATTTATTAGGTATTTTTACGGCTTCTGCTCCGAAGAGTTGGCCAGTATAATTCCTTCTTCACTCTGGTGATGAGAAGATTGGAATTTTGTCACTGGTCTCGAAATTAATTAAAAGAGGATCGTTCTATCCACAAAATAATTAGTTGGTAAGATTAATGTCGAATAACAAGTTTCGGTATTCTTAACCGACAGAATGAAAGACAATGGGCCTCCACTCCCTAAATCGACCAATTCGTCAACAAAGTCGATTTAGGGTAAATGTATGTTGTTTTTTTTTATTTTAAAATAAACTGATGTAACACTGTTTTCAAGAAATTTTAAATGCAGAGAGATATCTGGACATACTCCACTTAAACCTTTTTGATAACCTTATTTATGTTGTTTTAGCTGAAGTAATAGAGATTTACTTTTTAAAAAGATGGTGCTATAACATAATGAAAATCCTAATTTTGAACTTTGTTGGATTCTGAGTTGCCAATTCACTGATGTAACTTTGAAAATTCAGAATTAAATATCTAGAAAAAGGCCTTAAATATTGTCCAAACAGACATGTAATGCCAAAGATATAGAAATGTTAGCAGCCAAAACCGAATTAATTTTAGATGTCTCTGCAAGTTTTTACAAGATAAATATATAATAGCTCAAAATTCAATAGTAACAATGTCCCCAAACACACCAACACAGAAAATAAAATTATAAAACAGATCAAAAACAAAATAGCCTCTAATAATCTTTATCATTAGCAAAGCCGATAAAGGCACAATTTCACTATCATGACAGATACACACTATAAAAGTAAATGGAAAACTTAATGAGCTCTGATGATTTGTCGAATTAAAATCGGATCCCACCGCAACCCTTCCATAGATCTATAACAAAGAAATAAGCAATATGGGCAAATATTTAACGTAAATAACCCCACTTTCTAAGAGTAATGAACCCAACAGCAATCTGTTCTATATGGAATGCCCAAACTTCATAAAGATAATATACCAATGAGACTTATTGTCGAGAGCACGCCCTGTTCCATAATTTATGCAAAGACCTCTTCTAACTTACCAAAGGTCATTGACTGTACCTTCCATATTTTGTCAGAAACTCATTAGAATTAGTAGATAAATTAAAACCTTAAGAACCTACCTAACAGGTATTTTCGTTCGACGTAAAAAGCCTTTTACCTCAATACCTATACCCGAAGTTAAGTCTATTTAAAAAACATTTATCAATAATAGTAATTTAACATACTCCAAAGTATTTTATTTTATTTATTTATTTTATTTTATTAATCAAATAAACCTAATCAGAAGCATAGAAATATGTCTAGATCAGAATTATTTTAAATTTAATAATAAAATTTATAAACAAACTAACGGTCTCCCTATGGGAAGCCCTTTAAGTCCACTCTTAGCCGAAGTGTTATGGCTAACTTTGAAAATAGATATTGTCTTTCCACAAATTTTGAATGAAAGTTTGTGTAAATATGTTTATTTTTGGGCTAGGTACGTGGGATGACATTTTTTTGTATATGGACTGAACAGATAGACAACTCTACAATTTTTTAACATACATAAATAACATCAACAAAAATATTAAATTCAATAGAAACGGAAGAAATAGCTCACTTAACTTTTAGATTTGAAAATTAGCCCTAAAAACAATACTTTCGATTTTGATATTTTTCCGTAAACCAACCACAACAGATACAATTATACATGTGCAAATTCTAACTAGTCTTGGCAAATAAAAATGTCGGCCTCTCCATGGTTTGATTCATAGGTTAAGTGTTCCATTAAGCCAAGAAAACTACCTGGCAAGAAGTCAATATAATAAAACAATAGCTACAAATAATGGATACAGTCCCGCAATCATCAACAAACCGATAAGAAAACATAAAAATAATCAAAAGCATTTTTATACACACATTATCAAATAATAGTAAGGTTAAAAATGGTTTGCTATAAATTATGTCTCTGGTATAAGTAATAAAATTAGCAATACTTGCAATTTAGGAATTAATTGTATTTCAGTTAAGAAAAGACTTACAAGGGTTTTAGTAAATAACAAAGAAAAAGTCCTAAGAATCAATAATCCGGAATATATAAAATATGTTGTAATGAGTGACGCAACCTATATAGGGCAAACAGGGCGTTCTTTACAGGATAGAATAAAAGAACACAGAAATTCAATTCTACACAGCAAGAGAAAATACCGGTTTTGCGGAACACTGTATAGACAATAATCATTTTTTAATAATGGGGATGTAAAGTTATTACATAACATTCAGAAGGGTAAACAAATGGATTATTTGGAAATTTTGGCCATTAAGAAATTCATAAGCAATAAAGACAACTTAATAAATACTCAAACAGGATTTTGTAGGCACGCCCATCTTAGACGCTGCAATCAAAATAATTTATGGCCATAAAATGTTTACTATAGGCCATCTGTGTAAGTTTAAGATAATTTTATTTTATTTTTAAGCTCATTCTTCTTAAAAAGATCTTTTGAAAATGGTCGAGACCGAAAACACGTGTGTCAGATCTATCTGAATAAAATTTGTGAACTTTACACCGAGTGTTTTATTTTAAATTAAAAATTATTTTGATATATTCTTAAATTGAAGCAATGACATGTTTAAACCATGTATACCTTTTTAACACTTCTATAGGGTCTCTCCATAATTGTTAGTGATGTCGAAAAAGTAATATAGACGTTTTGGGGACATTGTTACTATTGAATTTTTGAGCTATTATATATTTATCTTGTAAGGGCTTTTGCGAGACATCTAAAATTAATTCGGTTTTGGCTGCTAACATTTCTATATCTTTGGCATTACATGTGTTTGGACAATATTTAAGGCCTTTTTCTAAGATATTTAATTCTGAATTTTCAAAAGTTACATCAGTAAGATTGACAACTCGATCATAAAAGTTAAAATTAGGATTTTCATTATGTTGGCCTATGACGTTTTGTTTGACTTGTTTACCTTGTCTCAGTTGTTCCAACTTCTTGAGCTGATTTATTTATTGTTGGTGAACTTGTTCCTAGACTTCTTCTCGGATTGTTCTGTCGGTTTCTTGGAAATCATCATATATGAGGTTGAAAACTAATTCTTCATGGATTAGCTTTAAGTGAAGTTGTAGGTTGTCCCTACTCTGATACAATTTATGCATTTCTTCATCTAGCCATTTATCATAGGCAGCCTGGATTGATAATTGTGCTTCGGGTGAAGAATTATTGCAGGATATTTTCATATATTTCGGATGAAGACTTTCTTTGCGGCACTGTTTGTTAAACCACAAATGATTTGAACACTTTTTAAATTTAAGCAGAGTCTTCCCATACATAATTTATAGCAAACCATTTTTTAGCCTTACTATCATTTGAAGTAATGTGTGTATAAAAATGCTTTTGAATATTTTTATGTTTTTGTTTTTATCAGTTTGTTGATGATTGCGGGATTGTATCCATTATTTGTAGCTAATTGTTTTTATTATATTGACTCTTTAGGTAGTTTTCTTGGCTTAATGGAACACTTAATAACCTATGAATCAAACTATGGAAGGCCGACATTTTTATTTGCCAAGACTGGTTAGAATTTGCATGTATAATTGTATCTGTTGTGGTTGGTTTACGGAAAATATCAAAATCGAAAGTATTGTTTACGGCTAATTTTCAAATCTAAAAAGTTAAGTGAGCTATTTTCTTCCGTTTCTATTGTGAATTTAATATTTTTGTTGATGTTATTTATGTATGTTAAGAATTGTGAGAGTTGTCTATCTGTTCCAGTCATATACAAAAATGTCGTCCACGTACCTAGCCCAAAAGTAAACATATTTACACAAACTTTCATTCAAATTTTGTGGAAAACAATATATTTTCGAAGTTAGCCATATAACACTTCGGCTAAGAGTGGACTTAAAGGGTTTCATAGGGAGACCGTTAGTTTGTTTATAAATTTTATTATTAAATTTTTCTGATCTAGACATATTTCTATGCTTCTGATTAGGTTTATTTGATTGGAGTATGTTAAATTACTATTATTGATTAATGTTTTTAAAATAGACTTTACTACGGGTATAGGTATTGAGGTAAAAAGGCTTTTTACGTCGAACGAAATAAATTTACTGTTATTAGGTAGGTTCTTAAGTTTTAATTTATCTACAGGTAGGTTCTTAAGTTTTAATTTATCTACACAAGAAGTTGGAACAACCGAGACAAGGTAAACAAGTCAAACAAAATGTCATAGACCAACATAATGAAAATCCTAATTTTAACTTTTATGATCGAGTTGTCAATCTTACTGATGTAACTTTTGAAAATTCAGAATTAAATATCTTAGAAAAAGGCCTTACATATTGTCCAAACACATGTAATGCCAAAGACATAGAAATATAAGCAGCCAAAACCGAATTAATTTTAGATGTCTCGCAAAAACCCTTACAAGATAAATGTATAATAGCTCAAAAATTCAATAGTAACAATGTCCCCAAACACACCAACACAGAAAATAAAATTATAAAACAGATAAAAAACAAAATAGCCTCTAATAATCTTATCATTAGCAAAGCCGATAAAGGCAATACCCTCACTATCATGACAGATACACACTATAAAAGTAAAATGGAAAACTTAATAAGCAAATATTTAACGTAAATAACCCTAATTCTCTAAGAGTAATGAACCCAACAGCACCTGTTCTATATGGAATGCCCAAACTTCATAAAGATAATATACCAATGAGACCGGTCGTTTCATATATTAATGCTCCGTCTTACAATTTATGCAAAGACCTCTCTTCTAACTTACCAAAGGTCATTGACTGTACCTCCCCATATTCTGTCAGAAACTCATTAGAATTAGTAGATAAATTAAAACTTAAGAACCTACCTAATAACAGTAAATTTATTTCGTTCGACGTAAAAAGCCTTTTTGCCTCAATACCTATACCCGAAGTTAAGTCTATTTTAGAAACATTAATCAATAATAGTAATTTAACATACTCCAATCAAATAAACCTAATCAGAAGCATAGAAATATGTCTAGATCAGAAAAATTTAATAATAAAATTTATAAACAAACTAACGGTCTCCCTATGGGAAACCCTTTAAGTCCACTCTTAGCCGAAGTGTTTATGGCTAACTTCGAAAATATATTGTTTTCCACAAATTTGAATGAAACTTTGTGTAAATATGTTTACTTTTGGGCTAGGTACGTGGATGACATTTTTTGTATATGGACTGGAACAGATAGACAACTCTCACAATTCTTAACATACATAAATAACATCAACAAAAATATTAAATTCACAATAGAAATGGAAGAAAATAGCTCACTTAACTTTTTAGATTTGAAAGTTAGCCGTAAAAACAAGACTTTCGATTTTGATATTTTCCGAAAACCAACCACAACAGATACAATTATACATGCAAATTCTAACCAGTCTTGGCAAATAAAAATGTCGGCCTTCCATAGTTTGATTCATAGGTTATTAAGTGTTCCATTAAGCCAAGAAAACTACCTAAAAGAAGTCAATTTAATAAAAACAATAGCTACAAATAATGGATACAGTCCCGCAATCATCAACAAACTGATAAGAAACAAAAAACATAAAAATATTCAAAAGCATTTTTATACACACATTCCTTCAAATGATAGTAAGGCTAAAAAATGGTTTGCTATAAATTATGTCTCTGGTCAAAAATATATATACAACTACCTGTCAAGAGCAGGAGTTTTCTAAAATACTTTCTTAGCTATCATCTCCTATTTTTCTGGGTAATTAGAAGCCTAATTATCAACTTGCCTATTTAGAACTTCAAAAATGACAATTATTATATACAAATTTTTATCCCCCTTTTTAACCCCCAAGGGATGTAATACAAAAGTGTTAAAACAGTCATTTTAGTCGTAATCAATAGTCTATATACCTATTTTTATACTTTTATGACGAAGTTTTATAGAAACGTTTACCCCTCATTGTACCCTATAGGGCAAGAATTTTTGTAAAATCCTTTCTTAGCTAACGTCTACCATTTTTCTGGGTAATTAGAAGCCTAACTACTATCTGCTATATTTACAACTTCAGAAATGACAATTTTTTGATACATATCATTCTCATTTTGACCCCTCCGCCCAAGGGGAACTTAGCCCCGTTTGCCTCTGTCGATCAGGTCTTGTGAATACGTGAGTTCAGCCCTTTGTGACGAAGATAGATATTTTTATGCAAACTATTATTTCCATTTTAACCCTTCACCCTCTCCTAAAGGTTGTTTTTCCAAAAATATTAAAACAGATCATTTTAATCCTAATAGCCTACCTACGAATATTTAGACTTCCTAAGTCCAGAAATGGCGGCATCCGACACAAACTCTCACCCCCTATGCTTTTTTTGGGGAGGAGCGTTTGTAAAATCTTCTTCTAGCTAACGTCTTCCATTTTGTGGGGAAATTAAAAATCTAGATACCAACTTCCGTAATTACAACTTTATAATTAACAGTTTTTCTATTCAAACTATTATCCCCTTTTTAACAACCAAAAAGATTTAATTTCAAAGATGTTATATATATATATATATATATATATATATATATATATATATATATATATATATATATATATATATATATATATATATATATATATATATTATATAATATATATATATATATATATATATATATATATTGTATAATAGTAGCAATACTTTACTGTATTATTTAAAAATGTCTTATATAATAGTTTTTTTTTAACACACCCCATTTACAATAATAAATAAAAAGCATTTAGTATATTATTTGTGTTGTGCCGACAACGTCTTTCTCTCCTGCAAAGCAAGTCTGCTCTGGCGGGTATATTCTTGAAGGGTTTTGCTAAAAATGTACTGCACTGGCACTTTAATGAAACGTCCCTGTTAAATCTGTCTGCACCATCTTACGGTCATTTTTAGTACTAAGCGGCCATCGATTTCTTTGTTCAAAGTAAGTAGATTCCTAAGCTTCGGAATAAGTGGTTTTATGCTTGCAGCGTCCATGTGTCGAAGTACGAAATTCTACACAACGCCGTCTGGTATCGATACTTCGAACCCAGACCGTCAAGGAGTTATATGGGGGCTTTACCAGGGTGATTAATCTAGTTGTATATATATTTTTGCTCTGGTATAAGTAATAAAATTAGCAATAATTTTCGCAAATTAGGAATTAATTGTATTTCAGTTAATAAAAATAATTTGGCAAGGGTTTTAGTAAATAACAAAGAAAAAAGTAATAAGAATCAACAATCCGGAATATATAAAATATGTTGTAATGAGTGTGACGCAACCTATATAGGGCAAACAGGGCGTTCTTTACAGGATAGAATAAAAGAACACAGAAATTCAATTCTACACAGCAAGAGAAATACCGGTTTTGCGGAACACTGCATAGACAATAATATTTTTTTAATAATGGGGATGTAAAGTTATTTCATAACATTCAGAAGGGTAAACAAATGGATTATTTGGAAATTTTGGCCATTAAGAAATCTATAAGCAATAAAGACAACTTAACAAATACTCAAACAGATTTTGTAGGTACGCCCATCTTAGGCGCTGCAATCAAAATAATTTAGTGCCATAAAATGTTTACTATAGGCCATCTGTGTAAGTTTAAGATAATTTTATTTTATTTTTAAGCTCATTCTTCTTAAAAAGATCTTTGAAAATGGTCGTGAGACCGAAACACGTGTCAGATCTATCTGAATAAAAATTTGTGAAACTTTACACCGAGTGTTTTATTTTAAATTAAATTTGTTACAATGTTTCACCTATAGCCTACCGCAAATTCAATAGAAATTATATCAAAATAACTTAGTCATTTATATATTATTTTTATTATAAATAATATAATTATAAGCTTGAATATGGCAACTTGTTAAATTAAAGCAAAAAATATTATCCCTTAATTATTTTTGCCCAAGATAAATATTTATTAAATGATAAAATAGCCTTAAACTTACTTATATAGTGTCGACCTTTGTTTTCTTGATTTTTCCAGTTCAGCATTATTAGGGCAAGTGCAACTAAAAATACCAAAAATATATTAAAGTGGGCTAAAAATAATAATATAAACACACTAAAAACTAGATTGATAATTCAAAAATCCATTAGTGACAAAATATAAGTAATAAGATGTTTTTTCTAAGTAAAATTGCTGTGTAAATTTAGAACATACCTGTTGCTCTCCGGTTTTTGTTTACTTAGCTTCTCATAATCGATATTTCTCAAACAACTGCAACTAAAAATAATCAAATTACATAAACATAAATTATAAGCTAGCATAGAACAACAAAATTTTTAATTTGTGGAAAATCATAATCTATATATATATATATATATATATATATATATATATATATATATATATATATATATATAATATATATATATATATATATATATATATATATATATATATATATATATATATATATATGTAATTAATTATATTATATATTTTAATTATATTAATATATTATATTATATTTTATATATATGGTATTTTGTTTTTATGTTATAATATTTAGCGAGATTCGTTAAAATTAATTTTAATTCTGTGGGGGTTTTAAGTATGTCAACTCCGGCTTTCTGAAACTCTCAATCCCTTTGAGTTCTGGTTTTTATCTCATACATTTATCTGGACATACATACAAAATAAAAGATTTGAATAATTTTCAAAAATATATTATTTATTATAAATACTAATTTTTGATAACAAATATTTATAAAAATGATAATAATGCTGTTATTCTTAAATCTTAAATCATATATTTTTAATTCATAATTATGTTTAATATTTATATCTATATCTTGCCTCAATTTTATAGTTTCTTTTAAAGTAACGTTGGCAATATGATTCTTTCTTTTAGAGTTATGTTGGCAATATTTATTTCTCCTATCCTTTTTCAATACATAAATAAACTCTTACCTTATTACAGGAACAATATAAATGAACTATGACTATTTGTCATAAACATTATAAAAAAGGATACTAAAACTAAATAATCTCGTTTTCCCTTTGGTTTACTTGTAAATCTTCCCATAAATAATGTCCAAAGCTGCCTCTAGTGTGGTGTTAGTATCGAACGTGTCGAAAAATATACTTGTTGACGTTTGTCGATCTTGATTGCTGGTTTACTTTTAATTGTCTGGATTAATTACCATTAACACAGGTATTTAACTTAATTGTTTCTGTATTAACACTTTTATAAAATTTCTGATGATTTAACTTTATATTTATACTAGAAACTTAACTTTGTTTCGTTTATTTACTTTCTGTCAAAATAGTGAGGTTAGAATACTTTCTTTGTTGATGTTTGGCCATTCATTTGTTTTTATTAAAATAAACCATTAATTTTTCGGTAGCAACGGAATTAATATACTCATTGAAACAAATGAATAATTTTTATGAAAATGGATGCTTTCCAGGCCACTTGAGAAAAATTTATGTTAAATTTTATGACTTCAATTTTGATATATTTTGATTTTCTTTTTATAAAACCCTATGTTTATTTCTTTATATTGGCCCTTGTTATTAAATGAAAATTATTATAAATTTATTTGCTTTCCATTTGGTATAAACAAATTTATGTTTTAATTTGAGTGTGTTTGCAAATTTCATTTTTAAAGCTATTGATGCATGATAAATGGCGTACGTGACTTTTACTTATTTTCCAATTTCCAAATAAACTTTAGGTTTTCTTTCCTACCTACTTTACAAACTTAAATATACATAATTAAAGACATCTTTTAAGATTAATATGATTCCTTAATAATTTATAATCATTTTACAATTCAACATTATTGGCCATAAATAAACATTGTTTATTTACTACGATTACAAATGTAATTATTTGGTAACTCTTTAAGTTTTTTACCCGTTTTTAATATCTAATTCTAGAAAATGAATGTTTTTACTATACTGTTCACTATATTACTTTCTCTTTTTTTATTTCCACTATTTGTTATTTTTATGAAAATACAACACTTGTCTTTACCTGTCCATTTCACTTAATCTAAGTCACTTTTGAGTTCATTAAACAGTTCTTTTTTATAGAGTTCTTTGTTTTTGTACTTATCTTATCCTATTAAAACTAATTCTAACATCTATCCTAACTCAAATCTATTTATAAGGTGATAATAAGCTATGTACTTTTCTATCCCTTCGTAACAACCTGTCATGTCTTTATTTTTGTATTTTTGTATATACTCAGTATATTTATGTCCTGTTTTTTGAAATTATTATGTTCTAACATTATTTTATATCGATTTATAATCTTTTAGGTTCAGGGAAGCTTTTGGTAGTGTCCTTTAACATTTTACTTTTATGCTCCGAGGCTTAATAAAATGATTTTCTATAAATGTCAGATTTTGGTATGTATTCTGTTTCATTTATACACTAAATTACATTCTAAAGCTGTATTATGTTTTCTTATGTAATTTTACATCTTTTTCCCTTTATTTAGAACCATTTTTACTTATGAAAATCCCTGTTTTTTCTTATTTTAATCCCCTTTTAATATATTAAAATTTTCAATACTATTTCATTAGTGACTTATTATAATTTTGTTACAATTTTCCCCAATTGAATAAAATTTTTCAGAATCTGAAATTTATGATAAAATTTTATGAAATTGTCCTTCAATTTTCTTTATTACTAAGTTTTATTTATCTTTTAAATTTTATTGTATAAATTCATAAATATCATTAATATTGAATATTCCCCTTACTTTATCAGAGTCTATTTCTCCTATTTTATAACTGTTGGTTCCCTCTTCATTTAAGATTCTAAATGGTCCTATAAATGGTATGGTAAATTTCGCATATTGGCCCTTTCTTGTATCTGTCAATCGTAAATTACGCACGAGTATTAAGTCTCCTACTTTGAATTTCACACGTTTTCTTATTCTTTTGTTCGCCCTTTTTATATACCTTAATGTATTTTTCTCAATATTTTTGTTAATTTTATCCACAATTTCTTGATATGTCTTTTTCTTATTTTCAATCCATGGTCTATTTATGGAATTGTTATCGACAATTCTTTGAGGTGTTTCTTCTGTTGTTAAATTTGGTATAGTATTAATATACATCTCGATCTCTTCTAAATGTATATCCCATTGTAATGGTTCATCATGACTAACTAATCTTAAGAACTTGTTTACCTCTTTAATATATCTCTCTGAAGGATTAGACTGTGGGTGTCGAATACTGGTAAAGTTGAAATTTATTTTATTCTTTTTTGGTACAACAACTACTGGGTTTAAATATGTGGTATCCGCTCTCTCTATAATTCCTTGTTTAATCATTTCCTGGATTTCTATGTTAACTTGCTGACAATGTTTGTATGGAATTGGATAGGTTTTTGCTTTAAATTTCTCTATGTTCTTGACTACAAATTCATGTTCATATTCTTGGGTTATTCTATTTTCATTGTTGGTGAGATTTATATGTTTTTCTAATATATTTTTGATATATGACATGTAATCTTGTGGACAGTTGATTTTATTTGTATCTATTTGTTGATTTCTGGTTTGTTTTTCGACATATGAATTATTTAAAATCTTTGACTCACTACTATTTCTCAATATTATATTTTTATTTTCATTTTCATTTTGAAGTGTCCTCCCTGGGTCCACTTTTTCATATTTAATATTTATCAGTGCCCTTTTTTGGTTCACTGTACACCCTATTTGTGACCTATTTTGGTTCACTAAATTATTCACTAGTGGCCTATTATGGTCCACATAGTTGTATATAACATTTTCATTTTTTTGTGAGTCTAAATTTTTATTTTCATACTTCTTATTTTCTTTATTGTCGTTATTAATATAACTTTGAAATTTAATTTTATGTCCGTCCATACATAATTCATTATTTTGATAATTTATTTTTGCATTATATTTATTAAGCATGTCATTCCCCATTATAATATCACTCTGTAGATTTTTCATTATCAAACATTGTAGCTGGAATTCTTTGTTATTTAATATTAAATTTATATTACATAATTTGTCCACTTCTGCTAGTTTTTTGTTGTTTGCCCCGATTAACTTAATTTTATGTATTTTATTTATAATAATATTTTTATCTTCTGGCATGGAATTTATTTTTTCTTGACTTATAATTGTTCCTTCAGAACCGGTGTCAATTAATATTTTAAAATTTTGATTATTTACTAGTCCTTTTATAAATATAAGTTCTTGATTTTTATTATTTTCTATAGTAATGTCTTCTTTTAAATCTATTATTTCTCTTGGATGTTCATAGAGAATATTTGTTTTAGTAGTGCCCTGAAGGAAATTTACATAAAATTCTGTGTGTCACCAATTTGTTGGTACTCATACCTTTGTTCTTTTTGTAAATTTTCATATTCTTCTTCATTATTTGATACATTCCCCTGTTTTTTATGGTTTCTTAATCTTTCTAAGCTTGTATTTCTATTTTTATTCTGCGTATGTCTTGTCCTTTCTTCCGTATTTATGTCTCCTTCACTATTATATCTTCTTATAGTGTTAATTCTTTGGTTTTGGTATCTATTTCCATTATTTTGGTGTAAATTTTGATTTTGAAAATATCTCTTTTCCCGGTAGTCTCTTGAATTATATTTATTATCTGTTTGGTTTTCTCGTCTTTGGAAATTATTATTACTTCTTGACGTATTTTGTTGATTATTAGTTACATATCTTTCTTCTTGATTGTTATATTGATTTTTAAAATTTCTGTTATTGTTATCGTATGTGGGCCTATTTGGTCTTCTGTATTGGTTCCTTTGATCATACTGCGTGTTTGGTTTTGGATAATTATTTATATTTTGGTTAGTTCTTATAATACCTCTTTGTACTCTGGTTAAAAATTGTAAAAATTGGTCCATGGTTTTTATGTTTTGAATTGTGATAGTTTGTACAATGTCTTCTTTAAAATGTCGAGCAATGTTTAACACAACTTCGTCTTCGGTCATTTTTGGTCGTAAGTAGTTCGCAATGGTACTCAATTTTAATGCATAATTAACCATATCTTGGCTTTTGTTACTATTAAATTTACCAAAGAACAAAATTTCACGAAACTCTGATTGTTTCACTTCGCTCCAATAAAATTTTACAAATTGTCTTTCAAAGTCCTTGAAATTGCTTATGTCGTTTTCAATATTAGCATACCAAATACTAGCGTTTTCTGTCAAATTTAGTCTAATTATGTCCTTTATGTCTTCAAAGTTTGTTATTCCTCTTATTTTATTTTTAAGTGAGGCTATAAATGCTATAGGATGTATTATTCGGATATTTCCGTTAAATTTGACTCCTATTTCTCCATTAAAAATAGGTCTAGGGATATTCTGTGATGGTATTTTCTTTTCCCATTCATTCATTTGTTTATTTATGTGCTCCTCTACTTTTTTGTTTATATTTTCGGCCGTATTCTGTAGCTTTTCCGATATAGTATAGTCATACGTATGTATTATTTCATTCCATCTTTGGCGAATGATTTCTACCTTCTCCTGACTATCTTGTATATTCATTTCCATCTTTTCCATTTTCTCTCCTACATTATTCTCTAGTTGTATGAATTGTTCATGTCTACATATTCTTTCTTGTTCGATCATTTCCCTCATTTCCTTTTTATTTTTCTCGGTCTTTGTATTTAATTTTTTTGTAAGTTCTTCTATTTTATTATTAAATAAACTTTGGACCTCCTCTATTTTTTTATTCGTTTGTTCAAATTTAATGTTAGTTTGCTCGATTATTTCTTGTTTATTTTGTTCTGATGTCTCTGCAATTTGTTTAATATCTGACCTAAGTGTATTTGTATTTTGTTCTAATTTTGAATTTAATTTTGTTGTAGATCATTACTGAATTTCTCCATCCACTGGAACATTACCGTCATAGGATCTACATCCTGTCTGCTTGTACCTGGGATAATATGCTCTGAAATTATTTGAATCCTCAGATTGCTGTTGATCAGATGGGCTCTCATATTCCCTTTGATCACCTTTAAGACTCTCTCCGTTATTAGACAAGTCTGAATCAGATAGTTCTGGTAAATCATTGTCATCCAAAATTGGAATTTTCCTTTTGGTAGGGCTTTTTCCCGAACGTAAAATGGTTTCTTCTGCCATTTTTTTTATTTATTAGGGTTATTTGAATATTTATATATAAATCAATTTATGAATTTATTTTTTAATATGGTGTTAGTATATTATTTTGTAATGTGATCAATCTTCTTATCAAGTAAAAAATTGAAGTCTTGTTTTTATTTAGTATTTTATATTTGTAAATTTACTATATTATTTTTTTAATATAATAATTTATTATTTTAATATTATATTATTTATAATTATAAAATTTTTTTTTTATTATTTAATTATATATAATGTAACTAAATTACATTAAATCATTTAAATTTGTCATAATATGGTGTTTAACTTTAGTTTAATAAAGTTTATATTAAAATTTAGAATGTTGTTATTTCCAATAGCTTATTTTCTCCTTGCTTTTGTTTACCTAATCCTTATATTCATATCTCTACAATTATGCTCTTAATCACCTAATTATTTATTATAATTATCATTTATATTTATGTCCAGATTATATGCCTATAATGTATTTTTATTTTGGTTACTAGCGCATTCACCTTTTTATTCAAAATATTTAAATATCTCCAAATTTTGGATTAAATATAATTTCTAATTCTTATGTAAAATATACTTATTTTATCATTTCCCCTAATAATAAAAAAATTTTGAGCCTTTCTTTTCTTTTTTACATTTAAATGTTTTACGCCTTTTTTTTTCTCCCAAGTTTAACTGTTTTGTGCCCCACGTTGGGCGCCAATTTGTAACGAATTAATTATATTATATATTTTAATTATAGTTAATATATTATATTATATTTTATATATATGGTATTTTGTTTTTATGTTATAATATTTAGCGAGATTCGTTACAATTAATTTTAATTCTGTGGGGTTTTAAGTATGTCAACTCCGGCTTTCTGAAACTCTCAATCCCTTTGAGTTCTGGCTTTTATCTCATACATTTATCTGGACATACATACAAAATAAAAGATTTGAATAATTTTCAAAAATAAATTATTTATTATAAATACTAATTTTTTTAATAACAAATATTTATAAAAATGATAATAATGCTGTTATTCTTAAATCTTAAATCATATATTTTTAATTCATAATTATGTTTAATATTTATATCTATGTCTTGCCTCAATTTTATAGTTTCTTTTAAAGTAACGTTGGCAATATTTATTTCTCCTATCCTTTTTCAATACATAAATAAACTCTTACCTTATTACAGGAACAATATAAATGAACTATGACTATTTGTCATAAACATTATAAAAAAGGATACTAAAACTAAATAATCTCGTTTTCCCTTTGGTTTACTTGTAAATCTTCCCATAAATAATGTCCAAAGCTGCCTCTAGTGTGGTGTTAGTATCGAACGTGTCGAAAAATATACTTGTTGACGTTTGTCGATTTTGATTGCTGGTTTACTTTTAATTGTCTGGATTAATTACCATTAACACAGGTATTTAACTTGATTGTTTCTGTATTAACACTTTTATAAACTTTCTGATGATTTAACTTTATATTTATACTGGAAACTTAACTTTGTTTTGTTTGTTTACTTTCTGTCAAAATAGTGAGGTTAGAATACTTTCTTTTTTTACCATTCATTTGTTTTTATTAAAAATACTGTTAAGTTTTCGGTAGCAACTGAATTATGTGAATGATGCCGTTTTGGGCGTTTTTGCTTATATACTCATTGAAACAAATGAATAATTTTTATGAAAATGGATGCTTTCCAGGCCACTTGAGAAAAATTTATGTTAAATTTTATGACTTCAATTTTGATATATTTTGATTTTCTTTTTATAAAACCTTATGTTTATTTCTTTATATTGGCCCTTGTTATTAAATGAAAATTATTATAAATTTATTTGCTTTTCATTTGGTATAAACAAATTTATGTTTTAATTTGAGTTTGTTTGCAAATTTCATTTTTAAAGCTATTGATGTTTGATAAATGGCGTACGTGACTTTTACTTATTTTCCAATTTACAAATAAACTTTAGGTTTTCTTTCCTACCTACTTTACAAACTTAAATATACATAATTAAATACATCTTTTAAGATTAATATGATTCCTTAATAATTTATAATCATTTTACAATTCAACATTATTGTCCATAAATAAACATTGTTTATTTACTATGATTATAAATGTAATTATTTGGTAACTCTTTAAGTTTTTTACCCGTTTTTAATATCTAATTCTAGAAAATGAATGTTTTTACTATACTGTTCACTATATCACTTTCTCTTTTTTATTTCCACTATTTGTTATTTTTATGAAAATACAACACTTGTCTTTACCTGTCCATTTCACTTAATCTAAGTCACTTTTGAGTTCATTAAACAGTTCTTTTTTATAGAGTTCTTTGTTTTTGTACTTATCTTATCCTATTAAAACTAATTCTAACATCTATCCTAACTCAAATCTATTTATAAGGTGATAATAAGCTATGTACTTTTCTATCCCTTCGTAACAACCTGTCATGTCTTTATTTTTGTATTTTTTGTATATACTCAGTATATTTATGTCCTGTTTTTGAAATTATTATGTTCTAACATTATTTTATATCGATTTATAATCTTTTAGGTTCAAGGGAAGCTTTTGGTAGAGTCCTTTAATATTTTACTTTTATGCTCCGAGGCTTAATAAAATGATTTTCTATAAATGTCAGATTTTGGTATGTATTCTGTTTCATTTATACACTAAATTACATTCTAAAGCTGTATTATGTTTTCTTATGTAATTTTACATCTTATTCCCTTTATTTAGAACCATTTTTACTTATGAAAATCCCTGTTTTTTCTTATTTTAATCCCCTTTTAATATATTAAAATTTTCAATACTATTTCATTAGTGACTTACTATAATTTTATAAAAAGGAAAGATTTGATTGTTTGTTGTTTGCATTGACTAGGCTCCGAAACTATTGCACCTACTTAAAAAATGCTTTTACTATTAGAATCCTACATTATCCATGATAAACATGGGCTAGGAAAGAATTTTAGGAAACTCACCCTCTAAAGGCGGAGAATGGGGGGTAAAAGTATGTATTGAACTTTATCAGTTCTGGACTTAGAAGTATAAAAATTGATATAAAGGCTTTTGATTATGATTAAAAATGATCTGTTTTAATATTTTTTAGATTACATCTGTTGGTAAGGTCAAGATAAGAATGAAAGTTATATGCACAAAAAAAAGTCATTTTTGAAGTTGTAAATATGGAAGTCAGCAATTAGACTTCTAATAACCCAGAAAAATAAAAGACTTTAGCTAAGAAAGGATTTTAGGAAATCTTCCTCCCCCTAAAAGGGTAGAATGGGAAGGGGGGGTAAAAGTTTGTGTGGAACGTCATCATTTCTGGATTCAGAAGTATTAAAATTGTTACGTAGGGTATTAATTACAATTAAAAATTATCTGATTTAACATTTTTAAAATTACATCCCTTGGGAGCTTAAAAGGGGATAAAAATTTTTATCAAAAAATCGTTACAATTTAAAGTTACTACTATGGGAGTTGGTAATTAGGCTTCTGGACTTCGTCATTTCTGGGTTTATAAGTATAAAAATTGATACATAGGCTATTGATTACGATTAAAAATGATCCGTTATAATTTTCTTTTAAATTACATCCCTTTACGGTAAGGGTTGAAATAAGAATAATTTAAAGTTGTAAATATAAATGTTTTTGATTAGGCTTTAAATTACCTAGAAAAATAGAAAATGGTAGCATTGTAAAAGTTATGTCCAGTGGTTCCTGAGTTATTCGATTTTGAAAATTGCCCATTTTATTACCGACTGACTGACTCACCACTTACTCAGTGACTTATCAAAACTATGGGGAACATTTTGAGAAAGTAAAATCTTGAAGGGGCCTTGGCGCATAAGAGGGTGAAAAGTCGGCCTATTTACTTTTTGATATCTCAGCCAGCTAGGCTGGTTGAGAATAAAAAGACGTGCTTTTTTTAATGTACGTAGGTGCTTTAGAAACTGTTTTATTGAATCATGACGATTTTTTCGAATATCTTAGCCGCATTAGAAGATTTTTTAGTTTTGCTTGAGCCAAATTAAAGGTCTTCAAAGAGCGGTAAAAGCACATTTTTTTAAAACATTTTTGCGACAAATTCATTTTTTTTAGGCATTTAAAATTTTTAATATTTTTTTAACAAAGCCTATTGATGCACATTATGTTAAAAAAAATATATGTGATGTGTCTTTAGTAGACCTAGCTTCATGAATTTTTAAAAAGAATTTGAAAGGGTAATAGGGGGTCAAAAAATTCAAAATCAATTCTTTTTCGCTATTTTTTTTTTAAACTTTCAATTTTCTTATTATTAAAAGTTTTTAATAACTTTTGGATTGAAAAGTAATAAATAAATAATAAAGTATATTTTACGGCAAACATGGTAAACAAAGTTATTTGCCACAGCTATAATTAAAGCTTTATACGAGAGATTTTATTACGATGACAAGTCAAGAGTAGAAAAGGCGGATATAAAAAATTGTATTAGTTAGATGTTTACGTTTCCTTGAAACTAACTAGACAATGTTATGGTTTCAATAACACTTAAATCTTGGACTTCCATTGTCTTTATTTGTTAATTGATACACAACGTTTTGGTTAGTGAGTATCTCCAACCGTTTTCAAGTGAGAACTAAAAACTATTCTTAAAAGCTACGATCTATATACTACCCGTTCTTCACCGAAGCTTGACCAACTTTTCACGGTTCAGCAACGGCTGCCAGATATTTGAAATATCGATACTAGACTTGCTAAATACATTTTGGTTGTTTGCAATTATTACAGCTTATTTAAAATTTCTTTTCTTCTAGTGGGTTTCTGTATGAATGATTTTTGCGTGTTCGGCAATCCCTGATTTTGACGTTTTACCTCGTTTCGTATGTTTTTTAGGTTAAACTATAATTTTTTGCGGTATTTTGTTTCCTCGATGTATACATCCCCACATTCACGGGATTTTTGGTATATACATTCATTATTGTTCGGCTTCGTCTTAGTAAAAATACTTAGAGTGGTTTGGGATTTAATTGCTGATTTAATATAATACTTATGTGCGATTCTGCGCATCTTTTCCGAAGTTCCTTTAATATAATTATGGAATTGTCACAAATATATTATAGTCATGTGGAGTCTCGTTTAAGCAAGACTTCTTTGTCTAATTTTGATATTTTTGATTGTTTCCTTTACCACACTCTCACTGTATCCATTCTGCTTATGATCCCAGATATCTCTTTTTTTTGGAGTGAACTAAAAATGAGTGTGAAAGAGAAAGAATGATTTTTAAACGTGAGTTATTATACAATTTCATGTATATACATGGGTAGACAAGTTCTGTATTTGTGTATTTAAAGTAATTTTTTTCGGGTAGAGTGAAATTTTGGATCTGTTAGGTGATATGTAACAAATTTTGTTTTTTAGTGAATAAAATCCTGCTTGCATTTTAAATTCTAAAACAACAATGACCTTAGAAACTTAGGTTTAATCAGATTGCAAACTTCTAAATACCCCCTAAATATACGATATTACCGACCTTATTTCAGAGTGTTTCGAGTAAAACTGTGCATGTTTTATGTTTTCTTTCCCTACTTGTATACTAAAACCTACTTACATACTAAATTTCAGGTTTTTCCCTTTTATTTTAATGAGTCAATCATTGAATCGCTCAGTTTTCCAAATCGAATATTTCAGAAACCACCCACTAAGCAAAAAATCATCTTAATTACGTTACATTTATGTTTTCTTGTTCCTTTGTTACGTTAATCATCTTGAAACAATAACAGCGCCTTTAACCTAATAGTTTCGTTATATTTCCTTCAACTTAACAAAATCGTAGTTACGTTAAAAATACAACGTTTTAGTTTCGAAACTTAAACGGCCTTGATATGTTTTTTTGCATTGCTTGGGCCTGACACATTTTCTGAAACATCCACGTTATATATCTTACGTTATAAAGAGGATTTTCTAAGGATTTAAATAGACGGTTTTGTTATGTTGATTATAAACAAACTAGTATTTTGTAATATTTCCGTTATTTAGTTTACACTAAAAGATCTTTTGGATCCTTAATGTGTGGTTTATGATAATAATACAGAATGTTTAATTAAGTATGGTCATAAATCGTATTTTGTTAACGATTTAATGTACGCTTTAAAATAAGAATTAGTATAATGAAGATGGCTTTAAGTCACTAAACGTATTAGGTTGGCGACTTTATAACTAGGAGGCGCACGATACCAAGTATCATAAAAATGTTGATATCAAAGTAATCAATCACGGAAATTACTGAACGATTTTTCACTCCTTTCCGCATATATTATTTTTTGTTAAACTTCTAGAGTGGGCGAAAATTTACTTTTATGCAAAAAAGCACTGGCAAAGTAAAACATATTCTTTTAAAGGTATGCTGGACAAATAAAAAAGATTTGATTAAATATTCTTTGTGTTTACATTTTGTAAAACTAAAACAGTATAATACCCTATCGTTTATTAAAACCTCAAGAAATTGTTATTTAATTAACAATATTAAAAAATTGTTTACCTCAAAGTTTTAGCATTTTTATGTATAAAAGTAAATGTTGTGTCCACTCTTTTATTAAAGATACCACTGAAGAAATATGGATGCAAAAAATTGTTGTGATAAATCGCCTGTTAATTTTGATAATCATTTTTTCGTCCACCCCGAAATAATACAATAGTTTCCAAGATACTGATATGAACTATAACGAAAAATGTATTCATAAACATATCTGATGTCTACAACTCTCCTTTCATATTCCCCAAATTTGTGTGCAGATTATTTAATAGGGAAAGCTTATTTTCTAAATCTACACAAAGTATAATAGTTCATATATAAACATGTTCATATGGCAATGTTTATCTTTCTTAATAATTTACTATATAAAAAGTCTTAAATATTTGTGATGTGTTAATATGAGTAATATAAAAAAAAATAAAAAGGTAAAAGGTCCAAAATTAGGTATAAAAATTACCTACATAATTTATAAATGTTTATTAAAAATCAACTGTATGTACATAGATTTGTAATATCCATATTCTGTTCTATTTTTTCCTCCTAGTTGCACCTGAAAAAGGAAACTTTGTAAAATATTTGCCCCAAAATTTTTGGTTACTGACATAATTGCTTCATTAATTAAAAAGATAATTTTATATTGCAGATTGGCAAAAAAAGCTGTATTTGCAGATAGTGTCGAGCATGTTAAACCTATGCCTCTCTTTTTAACTGCCGATCCACTTTCTGATTAGTTGGTATTTGAAAACAGACTGAACTGCCCACAATGTATTTCATAATTAATTTTCTAATAATTCTATTATTATTATTATTTATGTGTCAATTGTCTAATATCAAGGCCTCTAAAAATGGTAATTTTTTACAAGTGGGGTCAACCCTATTTTTGACCATATCTAGATGAAAAGTTAACATTTTTTATATTTTTTTTTATTCTGCTTGTTTTAACGGCGCATTTATGATAAAAAATGTCGTAGAAGGAAAAAATAAATATTTCGATAGATTTTCGAAAGATTTGTAAAAACTAACCGCAACTAACCAAAACTCATTTCGACATCGATTTTTTTGTAATTCTTTGTTTTTAAACGTAGATTACGAAAAAAATAACAATAAGCTTGAAGACAATAAGAATAAAAGTTATTTAAGATTATTTGTAAAAATAACGATTTTTTGAACTTTCAAAGTGGATTTTTTAATTAAAATATTAATTTTTTGGTATTTTCGCTATCATCACCATAAATACGCCATAAAAACAAAAATTAAAAAAAATATGATGATCCATAAATGCATCTATTTTTTATGGCCAGAAATAGGGTTGATCCCACTTGTAAATAATTACCCTTAAAATTACAAAATATAATACATCACAGTAAATGCATTAAGTTACAACTTTGATGAAATTTATTCAACGGAAGTATTTCATTTATTTAAAATACCAAATTTTTGCGATTTAAGTCCCCTAAAAAGTATTTTTCGACCGATCGGAAAATACCCATTTTCTGGAGAATTTTTTGACCAGAAAGTAACTTTTTTTCGGGCTAGACCAGATAGTGGTTATCAAGAACCAGAAAAAATCTTTTGCCGGGCTCATTTGTCACTTTTCTAGACCCATTTGTTACTTTACAGATCCATGAAATGAAAAATAAGCTGCTCATTTACAGCACAGCTGCTTTTGTTTATAGTTGTTACGTAAACGAACTTCAGTTGATTTTGTTTTTATCTTTGGACAGTCCACGAAAGCTTGAGGCCTTAATACTAATGTACTGTGGGTGTCTTCAATTATTCTTATTGTTATAATAAGTGTCAAATTCATGTCTAGCGGATAAATAGACCTGTTTTCGATCATTAAAATATTATTATTATTATTTTTAAATAGTTTCGCTCGAAAAAAAACATCGCCCTAGAAACCCCTTGGCTCAACCTGCAAAACACTACTTTCCGGTCTTAATATAAATTAGTATTATGTAGGTAGGTATAAAGCAATCAAATTTTAATCTATACTTTCTTTAATTTACTTATATGTATTCAAGGAATGGAAGGTACCTCCCGAAACTAAATCCGGGCTTATTACCCCAATATTTCGGACAAATGGTAACTATATCCTAAGGAAACGACTAATGCTAGATTTTCTAGACTTATGGCTTAAAAACCTGACCTTCAAAATTGGGATTTTTGGTCAGATTATCTATATACCTACATACATAAAAACTAAAGTGTAGTATAAAATGGTGTAATATGCTTACTTTCCGATCCATATTTCCTTTTAATATAACAAGAAAAAACTCCAACTAAATTTACAACACAAAACACAATTATTTTTAAAATATAGTAAGGTTATGTACTAATACTAAAGCTAATAATCTTTCTTTGTAAATTTGGCGTCGTTGTTAAAAAATGTACCAATCTCTGTGCGGGGTACATTTAAGCAAACGAGGTCGATATGTTAACTTTTAACGAAACAGACATGACAAAATAAAGTTTAAAATTAAACGTTATCACAGTTACTTTTAAATAACGTTATAAAACGTGCTCAAGATGTTCTTTGCTTAGTGGGCACTTAACATAGCTTTCTTAAGTAAATAGAATACTTATGTGAATTTACGTATCAAATCTCATATTTTTATGTGGAACGATAACAAAGTTATGATAGGAGAGATAATACACTGAAACATTTTGTATAATGTACACACTTCGTGCGTCAGTCTTAGGTATAAATCACTAAAAATAAAAAAACCTTTTACCTAAAATTATTATAGTCATAATAATGTGTACTTAAAACGGTTTTTATCATTTAAAGTAAAACCTCCTAATACATAATGTAAATCGAGGTGTAGACCACAATACACTGGAAAAATTAACAATTAGAATTATTATATTTATTTAAGCATTACACCACAATACATAAGTTGGGGCGCCGACGACAATGTTTTGCGGAGCTTTGCAAATAAATAATATTCATTTCAGTGTCAAAAGCGTAATTTGTTTTGTCTGTGGCGGCATGAAGTCATGACGCGCCGTAATGCGTCCTAAAGCTTTGTAAATATATTTTACTGCAAACATAGTAACAAAATTGGTTGCCACAGCTATTACTAAAGCCATATACAAGAGATATTTAAACGATAACAAGGCAGGAGTATGAAAATTAAATATAAAAAATTGAATTAGTTACATAAATACGTTTACCTAGATTTATAAAGAAAGATATTTTATTACAGCCTTTTTTTAATCAATTATATTAGTAACTTTGGTAATTTGGTTTCTTTTTAACAATTTTTTCATTAATAATATTGCCAAACACACTTATGTAAAATAAGAGTCAAGTTGCTATTCAAAAATCTCGGCCTCTTAAAGATCTAAGATCTGTAATTACACCAAGTTCTTTGACTTGGAAAGTCTTTCCTAATTTGTCTGTTTTATTAAATTCCTTGGTTTTTATACTGAACTGTAAAACGCATTTTCAAATATATAATTATATTTTGGAAAATTAGCTTTTACAGTATTGAGTCCGGTAAAAATAAAATTACCGGACTAGTCCAGTAAAACTTTTTTTGCCGGATTCAATACTGTAAAAGTTAATAATGAGTTAAAAGCTGACAAGCACTAAATTTGCATTTAAATTCGTGCATATTTACTTGCAAGGTCATAAAGATAAGTCATAATTACGTCTTCGTTTATGAAATCTACTTTATTCCCACATTTCTAATGAGACAAGGACAAAAATTCTTCCTCGTACCGTTCTGCCGATTTTATTGGTACTAGCTGCCCTGTAGCCTCATTAGATTGTTTAAAAGTTAAAAGTATCAGAAATCAAATTTCCACCATCTTCCTCTACTTTGTCAATTTTACCAAAAATGTTTGTAAATTACCACTAATTTTCAACTGACTTTACTTTTTACCTTGACATAAATAAAAACAAGACAGTTGCGTTTCCTTGATATGTCAACGCAATCTTTTCGTCAAATCTAAATTTTATGTCAGTACTGACAATGTTTTCACCAGAAAACAAAAATTTTAAAATCCGTTTACAAAGCAGACAATGAATTATTTGGTAGATATACGAAGCAGGTAAAAAATACGTGTTAATTTTAAAACACAAATTTCGACAGTATAGTATAAAATAAAATATTGTACATTATCTGTCCGAAAAACCTTTACAGTATTCGTTTCAATATTTCAGGCTATATGTTCCTTCTTCGTCTCGACCGTAAACATCTCACTCAAACCGTAAAAGTTAATTTTCCGAACGTAAATAATATCTATTTTTCATTG
This sequence comes from Listronotus oregonensis, assembly GCA_019359885.1. Classification (NCBI taxonomy): domain Eukaryota; kingdom Metazoa; phylum Arthropoda; class Insecta; order Coleoptera; family Curculionidae; genus Listronotus; species Listronotus oregonensis. The sequence goes on from JAHBCN010004430.1 coordinate 28,732, forward strand.
ATACAGGCTGTTTTTTTTTAATAATACAGGATATTAATTTTAGATAGGAACTTGGATCGCACTTAACATGAATGTTTCTGCTATGATCTCTTCTCGTTTTTCTGAGTTTAAGAAGTGGAATAAAATGATTGTGGGAAAGTAATATATATTTTTTTAATATAGGTTACTTAACAGTTTTATTTATATGGGTACCTAAATTAGTTCTGTAGTCCCAGATTTAAAGTCATTTTTTACCAATTAGAGTAGGGTTTGGGGTCTGAATAGTTAAATGTCGCAAATGTCCTTGTTTGGTAAATAAAATCCTGCGTGTATTTTAAATTATAAGGCAATTATAACCTCAGAATATTAGATTGCAAAATTATTAATACCCTCCAAATATACGGAACTTTAAGTAATAATTATTAAGTATATTAAAGCGTAAGTGGATTTTACGGTTTTTAAAGAACGCGCGATTTTTCGAGCACGACTGCGTAGCCGGAGTTCTCGAAATAGAGCAAGTATTTTAAAGACCAGTTATCCACGAATACTTTTAGCTATCTTTTTTATTGCTTTTGAAACATTTGTTATAAGGTGGTTGGACCATGAAAGGCCAACATAACAAATAAACAGTTATTATTTTTTTATTTACTGGATGAATAAAACAAACAAACTATTAGGTAACACTTTGTTTTATAATGTAGCTTATAAACCATTTTTTTAATTGCAGAGTTAATTATTATTTATTAAAGTAAAGTTTTACTGAATTCTTTTAAATGGCCTTGAAAGGAACAGGGCTCCAAACAAGGCCAATATAATCAATCAGTAGTTTAACTCAAAACTAACGTTGTGACAGTCAAAATATCTAGTTCTACCTAAACTACATAAAAAAATATTTTATTTATATCTACCATTAAAATCTTACAATAACATATTTACTTAAAAAATACTCAAAGAATGTTACTTAAACACTATCGTAAAACTAAGAATGTATTAGTAAAAATTGTATAAAAATAATTTTAATGAGCATTTAATCAATAACAAATAAATCTTCAATAGCTTTTATGACGAAATAATGAAAATATTAAATCGACCAAAATGGCCTTCTTATGGGTCGGTTCTTTGTAAGGCCAAAATATTCCCAAGAAGACTAAACAATAAAAATACTTATTATCTATGACAACAATTATCTTATTTAAAAAAAAAATTAAATACAATTATTGAAAGCGTGATTACAAGTAATAAAATTAAAAACTTAACATTGCTTTACTTTTCTTGATACGTATTTATAACTAAAAACTAGATTTTAATATTTTTAGGAATCCTAGATGTATCTAATAAGCCCATTGTAAATTTTTTAATCGAATTCGCAGGGAAGCACTGGCTTTCCTAGGAACACTTCCGATTTTTTAACTACAATATAAATAAAGTTAAATTTTTTTTCAGTAGTACCATAGCAAATTTTAATAAATTATTTCAGAAAAAAAAATTAAAGAAAATAATAGTTTATATGTTATAATGGTTAGTTTTCTGTGAGCGCGTATTAAAATTTCAACGACGATGAAACTTTTTCATTACTTTCATCCCAAAACCTACTTACACAACATATTTCAAGAGTCTACTTCCTCTAGAAGTGCGCCATAATTTTGATAAGTCAGTGACTAAGCCAGTCAGTCAGTCAGTAGTAAAGTAAACGATTTTATAAATCGTATATTTCAGAAACCATTAAACATCTCAATTTTTTTCACAAATAGTAAGAATACTTACATGACTTTACGTATCAAATTTCATACTCTTATGTGGAACAATAAGGAAGTTATCTTAGAGGGCATAACAGAATAAAACATTTCGTATAATTTACACGCTGCGTACGTCGGTCATAGATGTCAATCACCAAAAATAAGAACTCTTTTACCTAAAATTATTTTAGGAATAATTATTTGTGCTTAAAATAGTTTTTATCATTTAAAGTAAAACCTCCTAACACATAATGTAAATTAAGGTGTAAATCACAATACTCTGAAAAGTTTAACAAAGAAACAATTAAAATTATAATATTTACCAAAACATTATACACATTCTTCATATAACATAAGTTGGGGCGCGGACGAAAATATTTGGCGGAACTTTACAAATAAATAATATACATTTTGTTTTAAAAGCATAATTTGTTTTGTCTGTGGTTGCATGAAGGCACGAGGTGCTGTAATGCTCCCCAACAATTAAAATTATAATATTTACCAAAGCATTATACACATTCTACATATAACATAAGTTGGTGCGCGGACGAAAATATTTGGCGGAACTTTACAAATAAATAATATACATTTTGTTTTAAAAGCATAATTTGTTTTGTCTGTGGTTGCATGAAGGCACGAGGTGCTGTAATGCTCCCCAAAGCTTTGCTAATATATTTTACGGCAAACATAGTAAACAAAATTGTTTGCCACAGCTATTATTAAAGCCTTATAAAAGAGATTTTGGAACAATAACAAGGCAAGAGTATAAAAATTAACTATAAAAAATTGAATTAGTTGGATCTATGGGTTTACCAAGATTTATAAGAAAATATATTTTGAAACAACCTAAAATTATTGTTTTGATTAATTAAATTAGTGAATTTGGTAATTTTCTTTCTATGTAAAATAAATCATAGTTAAAAAAAAACACGGTTTAATAAGAAACCAAACTAAAAAGTAGAAAATATTTTTTAGGTATAAATAGTTTTTATTACAATAATACAGGGGTCTCCAAACTATGGCCCGAGGGCCACATCCGGCCCGCGGACAGATTTTGTCCGGCCCGCGGAGAGCTAGCATACTTGAAAACTCCTTTTAGAGAACAAATAATTTTTATAGCAAATTAAATTTAGTTTACTGAAGTATTCTAATTTTATGTTGAATAATTATTAATATGACATCTACATTGATATGGTCATGGGCTAACTCCGCTCACTCATAACATTCTTGTAGGCTTATTGTTATTGTTTTTGTGATAAGTTGGATAAAGAAACACAGAATTGTAATGAGTAAAGACATGTATAATATGCAGAAAATTTAACTTCAGTATATAATAACTAACAAATTATTGAAATGAATCCACCTAACATTTTATACATTTTAAATAATCACATAACTTATAACAAACATAATGACATATGAAATACTAATGAGATTTATGTAATTGAGATTTTCCACTGACAATAGTTTGTAGTTGTGGACTAATTTTACTTGTACCAATTATTAAAAGAGATTTAAGATGCTCATCAGTTAATTTCGATCTGTAAACATTTTTTGTGTACTTCATTTTGGAGAAGGTTTTCTCACACAAATAAGTAGTACCAAAAACAGAAAACAGACCACGCGCAAATTTATGCAAATTATCAAATTGTGTCAGTGGAAGATTCTTATAAAATTCCAACAAAGATGAGTTTTGATATTTGTTCTTAATTATATCACTGCATTGTAGATCAATCATTTCCATTTGAAGTTCCGGGGCTAGGGTTTCAATGTCAGTATCAAAAGGATTCTGAAAAATCTTAATTTGATTCGCAATGGCATCAAAGTCCGAGAAACGAGTATCAAAATTTATCTTCAAAGCACTCAAAGTTTCGATTGCAAAATCGATAGGAAACTCAGTCTCAGTAGTGTGGCTGAATATTTCACATGTTTTAAAATGTGAAAAACATTTACTTCCTAGTTGTGATTGAAACAGTTTCAATTTCTTCCGGAATGATTTGATATTAGTGTATAAATCAGGAAGATGCTGGTTTTCTCCTTGCACTCCCAAATTCAGTTCGTTCACATGTTTTGTCAAATCAACATAAATGCTAACTTCCACAGCCATGCGTGTTTTGTAATTCAGTAAGAGGGCGATGCTTTTCATTCAAAAAATTTCGATCACTGCTCGAAGTTCAAAAAGCGCTGAAGGACTTTCCCACAACTAAGCCAGCGTACGGCAGTATGATAAGGTAAGTCAGTTTCTCCAATCTCTTCAATAAATTGTCGGAATTGTCGGTGATTCAGCCCAAAAGATCTGATAAAATTAACAGTTGATATGACTGGTTTCAGAACGTCAGACATATCCAAACATTTTCCGCACAAAGACTGTTGATGAATGATACAATGTAAGACTAATGGTTTTGAACCACCGTCATTTTCTACAGCCTTTGACACAAGAGCGACCACTCCTTTATCTTTGCCACTCATGTTTTTGCCTCCATCAGTTGTAATACATTTCAAGTTTTTCCATCGAAGGTTCTTTTGATTAATGGCCATTTCAACTCCTTTAAAAATATCTGTACCAGTAGTTGTGCCATGAATACTATACATATCAAGAAGTTCTTCGTGCACTTCATAGCTTTTATCTACTCCTCGAATATAAATCAACACCTGAGCAGTATCTGACACATCCGTTGACTCATCCAAGGCCAAAGAAAACCACTCAAAATGTCCATTTTTGTCGAACAGTTGAGAGGATATATTTTCAGCGATGTTTTCTACCCTTCGAGCCACAGTGTTTGCTGACATACTGACAGTTTTTAATAAATTTACCTTTTCAGGGCACATTTCTTCGGCTACTGCAATTATGCATTCTTTGATCATTTCTCCATCGGTGAATGGTTTTCCACGTTTTGCAATTTCAAGAGCCACACAAAGCTGGCACGAGTTGCAGCCTCTTGTTCAGTTTTGAGTTTTGTAAATGAAGATTGCTGCGATTTCAATCCGCGCTGCATAGCTTCGAATTTTTCTGTCCGCAAACTTCCTGTATATTTTGAGTAATTTTGAAAATGTTTTGTTTCATAATGACGTTTAATGTTATATTCTTTGAGAACGGCTATGCTTTCATTGCAAATCAAACATAGCGCCTTGTTACTGGACTCAATTACGAAATACTGAATGTTCCACTGATCTTTGAATTTTCTGCATTCACTATCAATTTTTCGCTTCTTTTCCATACTACTAATTCACACACAAAAGCAACAATTCAAATCAAAATACTGTTATAAAGATGTCTTAAACTTAAACACTCACAAACACGTTTTAGGGAGGTATGCAATATTTTATTTAACAACAGTGTCATAGGAACTGACTTGTGGTTGCGCCACTAGCCTTCTTATATATTCCAATTACTGCCATCTAGAAGTGAGTGGAAGACACCAGAACTTTATCGAACCAACGAGATTATTCTGTACGGGCTATTAGCGATAGAAGGTACTACCTATTTCCGCTTGTGTCCACCAGATGTCGTGTCACGTTACTCCCCATGGCTCGTACTCTACGACTAATCTAGAAATTACAGATAATGACAGGAAAATTAATAATATGCAGTGTTGCCGTTTTGCGGACTTTAGTCTGATTTGCAGCCTTTTTTAAACGTTGTGTACTTTTTCTGACTTTTTTTTTCATCAGTGGACTATTTCACTTCTTACCACCGGCAACAATGATAATATGGTTTTGGCCCTCGGAACTTACTGCAGTAATCAGTATTGCCCTAAGGCTGGAAAGTTTGGAGACCCCTGCAATAATAGAAAGTCCAATAATCATTTATGGCCAATTAATTTGAAATAGGATTAAAATGGTTAATGAATGAGCTTAATATGGAACATGATCCTAAAAGAAGTCCTTTTTTATAACAGAAACAAAAAACCATCTATTTCTTTAGCTCATTTAGTGACACTAAAAGAAACCTATAAAAACTTAGCAACCATATTAAATCGTGTTAAATATGAACAGTATCAGTGGAATATATGTGGAGAAGTAAATGTCATAGGTATATTGCTTGGACTTCAAGGTGGTTTTACAAAGTTTTATTGTTTTTTGTGTCTGTGGAACAGTAGAGCAACAAAAGAACACTACAGTAAAAAGGATTGTCCTTATATAGAACTTCTTTTGAACCTGGTACTTCAATCATTAAATATGCCCCCCTTGTTAACCCAAAAATGGTGCTGCTGCCGCCTTTCCATATTAAGTTTGGACTAATGAAAAACTTTGTCAAAACCATAGAAGGTAGTGATTTCCAGTACCTAAGAAAAATATTTCCTGAACTAAGTGATGCAAAATTAAAAGAAGTCATATTTATTGGACTCAGATAAGGAGGCACTTAGATGATTTCTATTTTTAAGAACAATTAAATAAAAAGGAAATTGGCAGCTTGAATGTATTTTGTACGTGTACTGAAATGATTTCTGGACAACAAGAAAGATGAAGACTATAAAAGCCTCATAGGTGAACTGCTGAAAACCTATGAATTACTAGGGTGTGGCATGTCTCTAAAAATACATTTTTTGCACTCCCATTTAAATTTTTTCTCGGAAAATTTGATTTCAAGTTTCTATTCTTTTAAAGAGTGCCCGATAATTTTGATAAGCCAGTGAGTGAGCCAGTCAGTCAGTCGAATAACTCGGAATCCACTTTAGAAAACTCAATTTTTTAATAAATGAGGAGAATACTTATATGAATCTACGTACCAAATTTTAACGATAACGAAGTTTAATAGAAGGGGTAACACGCTGAAACATGTCGTTTAATATACACACTGCGTGCGTCAGTCATAGATATTAATCACTTAAAATAATAAATCATTTAACCTGGAATTATTTTAGGAATAATTATTTGTACCTAAAATAGTTTTTATCATTTAAAGCAGTGTTTCTCAACCTTTTGTGGAACGCGGAACCCTAAGCCACGATATTTTTTTCTGAGGGACCCCCTTAGTAGTTGTTTAATGCCTTTTTAGGTGGAAGGGCTAATTAAAAAAAATATTTATGGGTGCTCGATTTTTTGTTTGAGATCTACCCGGGATTTTTCGTGGAAAATTATCTAGGTGTAGTTGTAAATTATGCTATAATTAAATTACTTTTTGGTAATCAAATTATAAATATTTATTTTTTTGATGTAATATTAACAATATCATGCAAATTTTATAGCTATATAATAAAAAAGTATTAAAAAAAATTGAAATGAACTTTATTAGTGGCTGTAAAACAAATACATATAAACTTTTTTTAATGATTAACATACATATAAATTTAATTTTCTTCTAGCTTGGTAAGATGATAGGACAAAAAATTCCAACAAATTGCTGAAGACCCCGAGGCCAGCACATCAAAGGTCGGGCTCACACAAAGGACCGCTGAGGAACCCGAGGCCAGTACAGCGAAGGCCGGGCCCATAGCACCGGAGGATAGGGAGCGGGAGGTCGATACTGACGAGCCTTCTGCTCAAAGTGGCACCAGTCCGCTGAAAAGACATACAGTCTATCAGCAAATGGACACCGCCACGGAGGAGGAGGCCCTGTTGAGGAGTCGATCCCCCAGCCCCTCTTAGTTACAATGGATACCATAAAGGTGATCCAAGTGAACCTTCACCATGCCAAGGCTGCCTCAGCCGTGCTGTGTAAAAGGTTCCAAGAAGAAGGCCTGGATATCGCCCTTATACAGGAACCATGGCTAAACAACGGAGCCATCAGAGGAGTCAATCCATCTGGAGGTAAGTTACTATATCATGATAACAACCCAAGAGCTTGTATTCTTTATAATAGTGATAACATCAGCTGTACACTATCTCGGAGCTCTGCTCTAGGGACTTTGTTACAGTACAGGCAACCGCAACAACAGCAGAGGAAGGGACTAAGTCCTGGGTAGTCTGCTGCGTCTATTTCCCCGGAGAAGAAAGGACCTATCCACCATCCCTAATGGAGGACATCATAGGCCACTGCAGAGGAAGAAGACAACAAGTAATAGTTGGAGTTGACGTCAACGCCCACAACACAATCTGGGAAAGCACCAATACAAACAGTAGGGGTGAGTTCTTGCGTGAATTTATTATAAGTGAAGGGTTAGACATAGCTAACATAGGCATAGAACCCACTTTTGTGACATCAACCAGGCGTGAGGTCCTTGACCTTACTTTTTGTAGCCATGATGTCAGTGATACCATCACAAACTGGCATGTCTCTGATGAACCATCGTGTTCAGATCATCGCCACATCAGATTTGATTTAACAATTTCTAGACTAGCCGTCAAGAAATTCCGTAACCCAAGGAAGACACCTTGGCAAGGCTATGAAAGAGCACTAGAGAAGTCACTCAAGGGGGGCACGGCAACAATCTTCACAACGAAGGGTCTTGATCTGGCAGTAGACCAACTAAATGAGGCAATAAAAACGGCCTATAAAGAAAACTGTCCAGAACAAACAAGACAACAAAGAAATAAAACAGTCTGGTGGAATAGTCACCTAGAGGGTCTTAGATCCGAGGTGAGAAGGCTATTTAACAAGGCCTAACTCAACCAAGACTGGGCAACGTACAAAACGAAACTTACGCAGTACAACAAAGAGATCCGCAAGGCGAAAAGAATTTCCTGGGAACAATTCTGTGAACAAATTACAGAAACCCCGGAATGCGCCAGGATCCACAGAGTCCTCGCAAGAGAAGGTACTGCGAGTGCTCCCGGCCCCCTAAAAAGAACGGACGGGGCCTTCACAAGCACTAACAAGGAAACCCTAGGGCTATTGATTAACACCCACTTTCCAGGATCAACCATAATTGATCAACCTCGGCCAAGAAAACAAGCCCGCAATCCGAGAAGACCCCTAAAGGAAGACTGGGATAAGGCAAAGGAAGTGGTAACATATGAAAAAATCAAATGGGCCATAGGCGAGTTCCACCCATACAAGTCGCCAGGCCTGGATGAAATCTACCCGGTACTGCTCCAAAAAGGCATGGCCATATTACTGCCGCATCTCTGCAAAATTTTCAGAGCATGCATTGCCTGGGGCTACATACCAAAAATATGGCAAAAGGCTACAGTAGTCTACCTGCCAAAGATAGGCAGAATTTCAGACCAAACGCCTAAGTCATATAGACCTATAAGTCTATCCTCGTTCCTGCTCAAAGCATTGAAAAAAATTGTGGATAGATACATAAGGGATAACATACTATCACTATACCCTTTAAGTGACCGCCAGTATGCCTATCAATCAGGAAAGTCTGCGGACTCCGCTCTGGATGATCTGAGCAGACTCCTGACAAAGTCAATCGATGACAAAGAGATAGCGCTTGGCACATAGACATAGAGGGAGCGTTCAACAACGTTCCAACAGGATCGTTAATGAAGGCTCTTAAACGAAGGAACATCCCGCACACCATATGCTACTGGATGGAGGCCAGCCTAAGAAACAGGGTCATTAGATCCTCCTTGGGCGAGGACACCATAGAAGCTGAGGTGAGGAGGGGCTGCCCACAAGGAGGCGTTCTATCACCATTATACTGGTAAAAATGGCCAAAGAGAGGTTTCACTGCCTCGGCTACGCAGACGACATAGCCATCGTAGTTAGAGGTAAGCACTTAGACTTTGTTTCAGAAAGGACGCAAAACGCACTGAACATCGTAGACGAATGGTGCAGGGAGGAAGGTCTGTCGGTTAATCCACAAAAAGACCGTTATTGTTCCCTTCACAATGAAAAGAGCACTAAGGGCACTCAGATGTCCAAAGCTCAATGGAGTGGAAATCCCCTTCTCAAAAGAGGTTAAGTATCTAGGAGTCACTTTCGACCAAAAGATGAACTGGGGACCACACCTCAACAAACTTGTTCAGAAGGCAAAAATTGCCCTCGGGAGATGTCGCAGACTTTGTGGAAAAAGCTGGGGACTTAACCCAAAGATGAACATGTGGTTGTATAAAATGGTAATAAGACCCATGATAACCTATGGTTCAGTTGCCTGGGGGGTAAGGGTCTCACAGACCGTAGCAATCAGACAACTTCAAAGTGTGCAAAGGCTAGCATGCGTATGCATCACGGGAGCTATGAGAACAACTCCAACCGCAGCCCTAGAAGTGCTGCTAAACCTGCCGCCACTCCACATCTACATACAGGGGCAAGTAAAAGCGGTACTCTATAGGCTCAAAAGAGGTCAAAGTCCAATTATAGAACACCGAAGGACTCCAAGATGGGAAATAGAGGAGGACCAAGAGGTCAGCTCATTGTTTGAGATGCCCTCAGACAGGATTACCCCTCGTTTCATCTTCAATAGACACTTTCGTATTGTCATACCAGATAGGGAGGACTGGAAGGGAGGCCCTCCAATCAAAGCCGATCATATCTGGTATACAGATGGCTCCAAGACCAACAAGGGTGTAAGAGCTGGCATCTATGGAGATAAGCCTAGAGAAAAGGTAATCTTAAGTCTCGGTCAGCACGCCACGGTTTTCCAAGCGGAAATCGCAGCAATAGTGCATTGCGCCGTGAGGATTAAAGAAAAAGGGAGTAAAGGAAAAAATATCGTCATTTACTCAGATAGCCAAGCGGCCCTAAAGGCCATCAGTTCCCCAAAAGTTAATTCCAAACTAGTCGGGGACTGTATACAGGCCCTGGAAAAAGTCGGCTTGGCAAACAAACTTACGGTAGCCTGGGTACCAGGCCACGAGGGCCATCCAGGCAACGAAGAGGCCGACGACCTAGCCAAAAGAGGATCAGCCGCGGAAATGATAGGCCCGGAGCCATTCTGCGGTATCTCGGCAGGTCTCTTCAAAGCATCTATTAAGAGTTGGGTAGACAGACAGTTTCAAAGCTGGTGGGTACAAACACCGGGACAACGACAGGCAAAGCAGTTCATTAAGACCCGCTCGGCCAAGTTTACATCGGACCTACTGAGCCACAGCCGTAAGGTCGTAAGGATAACGGTAGGTCAACTAACAGGACATTGTAAAGTCAACAAGCACCTGGAAAGAATAAACCTGGTGGAGGATAGCCTGTGTAGGTTCTGCCAGGAGGCTGAAGAAACAGCCTTACATGTGTGGTGCCATTGCGAAGCACTATGCAGGCTTAGGTTTACTAGGCTTGGGGAGGAGAAGCCAAAACCGGCAAGTTATATGGAGTGGCCAGTGTCGAGACTCTGGAGTCTAGTTAAGAAGACGGGCTTGGACAAGGTACTCTAACGAACGATAGGAGAAACCACAATAAATCTGGTTAGGTTGCAGTGGTGGAGGTTATTTTTCGCCATCTCCGCTCAAATAATCTAATCTAATCTAATCTAAGGTGATTAAGCTTGTTTGTGAGAGACAAGTTTGTTAAACTCAGGTTCAATATTTCAAAGTTGTATCCAAAGCTTCAGCATTGAGCTTTCTTCTTTGGTCAGTCTTTGTAAGAGCATACTTTAAAAATCCAATTTCACAACGGTAAGTTGTAGCAAATGGTAGTAATTTTTTACCGCGCAGTTGGCAGTTTCTATATACTCACATGTAAGTTGGGCCCAAAGGTCTAACAAACTAGTCAAGGCAAAATTAGTTTTTAGGTTTCCATCAGCTGCTATATCAATAAGCTGCTCAATTTGTTTAACTGTCAGAGTTTGATATACATTTTCAACATCGACTGTGAATGGATTGCGAAGCCAACTTAAATCATCTTCTCTAGTTGGAAAATATTCGTTGAATGAAACTTGTAAGCTCTGAAGATGGTGGGTTATCTCTAAGGTTATTTCTGGTGAAAGTGGAGTATTTAATTCGGATATAAAATTATGAAGTCTAGGGAGGCACTCAATTTTTCCCGTATTAACGCAGGAAAAGCGTAGTGTACTCGGTTCCCATTTCATCATAAGGAGCAGCAAAAATTCGGGAGTTTAAAGCCCTGGACTTTATGAAATACGGCTAATGCATGTCTATGAATGACACAATGGCTAATTTTAATTTCTGGAACAACATTTTTAGCACGTGCAATAAACCCAGAATATTTACCAACCATTTCCTTCGCACCGTCGGTGCAAATATTAATACATTTGTTCCACTTAAGCTCCTTTTCACTGATATAAGAATCTACCAACTTAAAAATTTCTTCCCCGGTTGTACGATTCGTCGATGGTTTGCAAAATAACATTTCTTCCTCTGTAGAATTGTTGTATATGTACCTGACAATAACAAGCAGTACTGCAAGCCCTACCACGTCTGTTGTTTCATCAAGTTGTAATGAGTACCAAGTACTGCTTTGTATCCGTTGGATAACTGTTTTTTCTATGTAGTTGCTTATTTCATCAATCCTTCTTCAAGCAGTATCATTTGAAAGTAGCATCATCTTTATACTATTACTTAACTTTCCACCAAGCATGGTTTCAACAACATCCAAGATACATGGTTTTATTAGTGTTTCTCGGCAATTATATGCGCGTTTCCTGTCTTAGCTATACGATAACTTACCTGAAATGAAGCCTTACATGCTTTTTCATTAACGTCACTGCCTACTAGAGAAGATACGTTTTTCTGGCTTTTGTTCATTTCTTCTAACTTTCGTTGAAAAAATTCTATAGGTTTATCTTTGTACTCAACATGATTTGTTTGTAAGTGTCTTAGCAGTTTTGCTGGAGCTAATGAGCTGTTGTTAAAAGTTTTAAAACACACTACACACTGGCCGTTGGGAGCACTAGAATCTCCAACAGAAACAAAACCATAGGACAAACACTCTTGGCAGTAGTTTCGAATTTTGACCTTCTTATTTGGAGCAGCAACAATTCCTGAAGTTGTAGGCGTAGGCTCATTTCTAGTTTTATTAACGTTGCTCACATGTTTGTCGTTACTTTTGTCATCCTGGGTTGATTCCATCTCTCGTCTTCTCTTTAAACTTCCGGTTAAAAACCATTTATCCATAATAAATAAATATTTAACAATAAATATAAAGGAGTTCTAAAACCAACACCTTCAATAATATTATTATCCTTACGCGTATTTAAAAACAGACAAATAATCGACGCATAAAATCCCCTAGCGATCTTCGACCGAAATCATCTTCATCACAACACGATATATTTGCGGCGGCGCGGCGGGCGGCGACATATATTACAAAGGCGATTCTTTGAATATTTTTTTCTTTACGTATCACATTTTCTTGTGGGGTAATACCATTTTTTTTTAATTTCTTTATCGCTGGCGGAACCCCAAATATCTCCTCGCGGAATCCTAGGGTTTCGCAGAACCCAGGTTGAGAATCACTGATTTAAAGTAAAACCTTCTGACATTATAATGTAAATTAAGTTGTAGATAGTGTTGTAAATGGAAATATTGAAAATTTCCAAAAATGTCTAGGAAATATTAAAAATTTTGTAGATATGCGTTTTAACCATTAAAACTAACCTACAAACTTCACAGTAGAAAAATAATACGTACATATATTATTACGATTACGAATAATAAAATCTTGATTTCGGGGATTCACCGATTATTGCTTGTTGGCTATTGCTTGCTTTAGAAGAATTGCACACCCATAATGATGCTGAATACAATATTTAAGGTGTGGATAATATCGCTGAAGATATGCCTTTTGTTTAATCAAGTTGCACAACTTGTTTCTCGTGGTCGTGTGTAATTACTTTTTTAGAACTTTTACTATTTTCTTTGTATTTTTAATATCTAAATGTTTAATTTAACTAAAAAACAATTGAAATCATATTATTTGCTAAAGCATTCTACAAATTCTACACATAACATAAGTGGGGGCGCAGATGACAATATTTTGCGGAACTTTACATATAAATGATATACATTTCGGTTTCAAAGCATAATTGGTTTTGTCTGTGGCGGCATGAAGGCACGACGCGTCGTAATGCGTCCTTAAGTTTTATTAATATATTTTACGGCAAACATAGTAAACAAAATTGATTGCCACAGCTATAATTAAAGCTTTATACGAGAGATTTTAGAACTATACCAAGTTAGGAGTAGAAAAAGCGAATAAAAAAATAAATTAGTTAGATGTATAGGCTAACCAAGTTTTCTTAAAAAATAATTTTTGTACAATAGTAAAGAGTAATTATAGCCATTTAACAAACATGGGTGTTAATAAGGGCGATTAATGATCGAAGCCATTTAAGGCGCAAGCCTAGCAAGGTTGAGATCATTAGAAGCCAATGATAGTCCGGGTAAGTCTATAATTTACCGTTAAATGATTTTGAAAGTACATGAATTGAGATGGAACCAAACAGATTAACTACAAAGTGTCGTAAAGGGATATTGAATACTACGAAATGGGGTGTTTTTTACCTTATTTTTTTTACACCCTACACCCCTAAAAAATTAATTTCGCTAAAAAAAAGTTTTTTCCAATTTTTAATGGCACCTATAGGTTTTTTGGGCCACTGAATTAAAATATAATATCAGAAATTATATTAAAGGGCTTAAAATAGGCTAAGTTCACCCTTTTTATACCCCTTACACCTCTAAAACATACATTTCGTCAAAAAAAAGTTTTTCCCCGTTTTTAATGGTACAAATAGGTTTGGTCACTGAATTTAAATATGATATTAAAAATTACATTTGAGGGCTTAAAAAGACTGATCGGAAATTTTTAGGGATAAAAAATCATGTTTTTTAGACAATTTTATGCTTACGGGGTAAGATGGGTTCAAATTAGGGTAATTTGATTACCCGATCCCCTTGTATTTCCATTCATATTTCAATTCATCGACTCAATAAATGTAGGGGTAGTTATTATAATTTCTAACATCATATTTCAATTAGATGGCAAAAAAAATCTATATTTACCATTAAACATGGAAAAAAACTTTTTTTTGCGAAATGTTTTAGGGGTGTGGGGTGTAAAAAAAGGTAAATTTAGCCCTTCCAAGCCCTCAAATGTAATTTTTAATATTATATTCGAATTTAGTGAACCAAAAAACCTATTTGTTCCATTAAAAACGGGAAAAACTTTTTTTAGCGAAAAGTAGGTTTTAGGGGTGTAGGGTGTAAAAAAAAGGGGTAAAAAACACCCCTTTTCGAAGTACCCAATATTTCTTTCCAACACTTTGTAGTTGATTTGTTTCTTAAGAGAATGCAAAAGGTTTCATCTCGGTTTATGTACTTCCAAAATCATTTCTTGGTTTAAAGTGTTTTTTAACAGATTTACCTGTATTATAAATGCCCGAGAAAGTTACAATATTTATTTGGCAATCTTTTCGTTATTAAATTGTAAATATCATAATTTTTGTAAAATTTTGTTCGAAACATATTTCGACTTCGGTAGTAGGCAACCAAACTTACAGATTCCATGTTTATATTTAAATGACAAAGTTACATCAGGTACCGCTGGGGGGAAAAATTCCGGACATACGATTTTTTATTGTTTTTCAGGCTTAGTTTGCCTAACCTATATCACTTTAATATTAGCCGACAGATGTCAATCTCATAGAAAATATTTTGGATAACATTGTCAAAACGATAATTAAAGCCAATGATTTTTATCAAAAAAATCCAAATGACCTATGAAAATAAATTAAGGAATTATGGAACAACTATAATGCACAAAGGTTGATGGAATGCATGTCCATGTCCAAGCGATTAAAACTAATTATCGACAAAAACGGCGCTGGAATAAAATATAAGTTTACTAATGTCCTTGATATTTTTATGATTTTCCGTTGTTCTAATAGATTTAAAAACGAAATATGTATACTCATTAAACGGCCAATTTTTGTTAAAGAGTTTGCACTCTTCAATTTTATTAAAAATTTATCTCTTCTAAATATATTATAATAATCTTGATTAAAGGTAAAAACCCAGTTTACGCAATTTCGAAAATATGACAGAAAATGTTAACCTAAGTGTCCGGAATTTTTCGCCCGCAACTGTACAAAGCACAAATAAATAAGAAAAACCAATTTAGAAATTAAAACCTTAATCATTTAATTACTTAACTATAATATTCCCCCGGTAAATAAACTTCTGAATTGTGATAATTTTTGTCTGTCTCATTGAAATCATCTCGATTTATTTAATAAATATTACTACCGATTTTGCCTCTTTGATGTGTGTACTTTCGTGGTAAATATTTGTTAATTTTGTTGTGCTGAAATTGTTTGGTCTGCGTAAATTTCCGTCTACTGTTGCAAATTAATGACTAATTTAGCCAGTGAAATGTTGACAATATATTACTTTTATGTCACTGTATATATATATATATATATATATATATATATATATATATATATATATATATATATATATATATATATATATATATATATATATATATATATATATATATATATATATATATATATATATATATATATATATATATATATAGAGGAGAGTAGTCGCGACTGACTAGTTAAGAAAAATATCGAAACCAGAGTAGTGGGGATGCAGTCTTTTTGAATTATTGAAAAAGGATTGGTGGCCTGGATTTAGTAAGGAAACCCTTTTCTGTTTTGTCAAGCTTTCGAGATTTATTATTTTCTCCCTTCCTCAGGACTAACTAAAAGTAAAGTTTTTACAATTAGAAAAACTAATCTAAAAACTTTAAAAAGACTGAACTCACCAAAGTGGGTTGCTATGTGAAAACAAGCAATATCCATGCGGATAATCAAGATTTATCTCCATATGTTTGTTACAAACTACATCTTTAAGGAAAAAATTCACTTAAAACTTAAAAGAAAACCGAAATGGGAACACGCGGAAAAGCGCGGTTAAAAGTTCTGACAGAAGTGACAGAATGTTTAAACTATCTGAATGGATCACCGACATTCGTAACTAGAAAACTTCGATTCAGAGAAGGATGCGAGATTAATAACGTGTGAAAGAAAGAGACATATCTTGTTTATTGCTACAGCGCAGGATCTATATAGTAATCTAGGAATTAGAACAAGAAAAATATCGTAGCTTAATTGACTGTCCAGCTCCTGACGAATAATTCTTTCTAAGAATCTCAATAATTTGTGTTCCTTGACGTTTGGGAGACGGTGTTTCCTCTCCTTTTCCTTTCTGAAGTCATTTTCATACCTATTTTCTTCTAAAATTAAAAGTTTTAGACCAAAAAAGTCCAACCACTAATAAAAGAAAATGACAGGAGATGCTGGGTGTTTCACCGTTTTCCACATGTCTTTGCATACATTTAATACTAATTACTTAAAAATAAAAATTAAAATAATATAAATTAATTTACTAAGTCAGGTACTGTACAAGATTCGATGAACAGTTGTTCCTAGATTACTATATAGATCCTGCGCTGTAGCAATAAACAAGATATGTCTCTTTCTTTCACACGTTATTAATCTCGCATCCTTCTCTAATTGAAGTTTTCTAGTTACGAATGTCGGTGATCCATTCAGATAGTTTAAACATTCTGTCACTTCTGTCAGAACTTTTAACCGCGCCTTTCCGCGTGTTCCATTTCGGTTTTCTTTTAAGTTTTAAGTGAATTTTTCCTTAAAGATGTAGTTTGTAACAAACATATGGAGATAAATCTTGATTATCCGCATGGATATTGCTTGTTTTCACATAGCAACCCACTTTGGTGAGTTCAATCTTTTTAAAGTTTTTAGGTTAGTTTTTCTAATTGTAAAAACTTTACTGTTAGTTAGTCCTGAGGAAGGGAGAAATAATAAACTCTCGAAAGCTTGACAAAACAGAAAAGGGTTTCATTACTAAATCCAGGCCACCAATCCTTTTCAATAATTCAAAAAGACTGCATCCCCACTACTGTGGTAATTATATATATATATATATATATATATATATATATATATATATATATATATATATATATATATATATATATATATATATATATATATATATATATATATGCAGTATGTTCACGGAAAAGGTGTTGAATAGGAACAACTTTTTTATTTTTGATTTTATCAAAAAAGCTACCCTTGACTAAAAATTTTGCTACTTCTTAGAGTAAGATTGGGATACAAACATTTAACATATTTTATACGCAGTGTTCAGAAAATTGAAAAAACTTAAAATGGTACAAGAGTAAAGTGCATTGATTTAAGAAGATATGGAAATAAGTTACAAGGAAAAGTTGTTCAAAATTAAAAGGTAGTCTTCAATACCAAATTTTGAAAAAATCGGCCTACCTTTATAAATTTGTGATAAAAATTATTTTAATATCAATTAACCAATTCCAAATTAACAACTCATTTTTGTACTAGTAGGCGTTGATAGTGACAAGCTTTATTGACACTTCGCTTTTATAATTCATTAGCCGCAGTATCGTCGGCTTTTGCTTACTTTACAGCAAAAAATTTGATAAAATTGATATTAAAAATTTAAATTGAAATTAAAATAAATTTTATTACAAATAATTAAAAGTAGGCCAATTTTTTCGAAAATTGGTATTAGAGACTACCTTTTAATTTTGAACAACTTTTTCTAGTAACTTATTTCCATATCTTCATAAATAAATGCACTTTACTCGTGTACGTACCATTTTTAGTTTTTTTAATTTTCTGAACACCGCGTATAAAATATGTAAAATGTTTCTATTCCAATTTTACTTTAAGAAGTAGCAAAATTTTTTATCAAGAGTAGCTTTTTTCACCATAGCTTTCAGCCACGGTGGATGATTTCCATCCACCATGGCGTTTTAGGGTTATGAGGTCTCCTCCGGCATTGGCTGGGAGGGTTGCTGATGTGCAGCGTAAGCTATGACCAGTATATAAATTAGAGTCAAGCAATCCCAAAAATTTTGCCACAACATTTGGTATTTTAGGAATTTTATTTAAACCAACACACTGAAAAGTACACTTCCCTTTCTGATAATTAAAAAAAATCTGTTGGTGGGTACATTTTTTGGTCGTAATTTTAAATACTGCCTCACTAACTTAATGAGGTTTAGCGTAAATTCTTCGTTTAAAATGGTAAAGCATCTTGATTTATCGGTGTTTGTTTCGGGGATTTAAATAACAAGGTATTGTCCTCGATGTTTTCTATCAGCAACTTTGTTAATTTGTCGCATCGACTGGCACCAGAAACGCCTAGTATCAGGACCACCTGAGATCGAAAAGTTATATAATTGTATATTATACAGGAAACCTTGATTACAAGAACCTTAAAAAAAATATGAAAATGTGGTAATTGTCTCGAAAGTTGCCTACTCTCCGATTTTGACCAAATTTGGTATACGGGGGTTTTTTGGGGCGCTTATTACGAATCTGCAAACAAAAATTTCGGCAACTTTTCGTTTTTGACATATTCATCATCAAAGTTGAAAATCAAACTAACCTTATTTACACTATTCTTCCTTCTTTTTGCACAGAATTCTTGATTTTTACACTACATTGGCACACAATATTTCACAAACACCGTTTAAAAACTTGTTTTTCTATATTTAATTTACATCTTTTTTCCATTTAATTGCAAACATCCACTTTCATACGCCCCCAACGTGGCCGCAACCATGTATACACTAGCAAATATGGATTCTGCCTTTGAACTTGAAAGTTTGCAATTTAATGGTAAAAGGTGTAAAATAAATAAAAATACAAGGTTTTAAAAGGTGTTTATAAAATATTGTGTGGCACTTTAGTGTAAAAATCAAGAATTGTGTACAAAAAGAAGGGGGATATAGTGAAAATGAGGTTAGTTTGATTTTCAACTTTGATGATGAATATCTCGAAAACGAAAAGTTGCCGAAAAAATATTTTTTCAGATTCGTAATCAGCGCCCCAAAAAACCCCCGTATTGGCAAGGTGCGAAGTATATGGTGGGGACAGCTGAATCGATTGCAGCGCTCGCTGTGGTCAAATTTTTCAATAAATCATGCTTGATTCAAATATAAACTATTAGATAAAAATAATAAAAATGGTGCATAATAGAGTGTTTCTAAAAGAAAAAGATTCTTTTTAACAGACTAAGTAGTGTCTGTGTAGTCTCCTGTGATTGTGAATAGAGAAAATGGCTATAAAGCCTTCTAGTAAGTAAAAAAAAGCCCTAGACTCGTAAGTTTTCAGATGATTTTTAACTTATCGGACTAGTTGCCGATTTTCGTCTAAGGTTAATAAAAAAAACTATTCATCAATTGAAAATAAATTATTATTTTTAAAAAGCCTGTTTATTATGCTACATTTTTAAATATATTTTTTATTTTTTATACTGACATTTGTAATATTATTTAACTGTTATTTGCATTAGTTGCACCGGATAACCTTATTCCTCAATAATAAGTTCCGAAAACTTTTTTTGTTACTTATTTTATGCTTACTTTCTAAGCTTTAAAATTGTTTATTCGCAATTGATATTGTACTTCATTTTTACAGTGCTGAACAGGTTTTTATATATTAATTTACGAAAAATAAATATATTTTATACGTAATCTTACACCTCTTTCATCAATTGGAAGCATGATTTAATGCAGCTGTCAGATGTCGATGTCATCGCGCACAGTGCCAATACCAAATTTGGTCAAAATCAGACAGGAGGCAACTTTCGAGACAATTACCGAAAATGTTCCAGAACCATAAAAATATTAAAGCGTAAAAAGGCAACTATAATGGAAAACAAAATGCCTACCTTGGCTAATAAGAGATAGTATTTATTAGAAGCTTCTTGTAAATATTGCTCGATTTCAGCTCTTCCTAAAACTTTGACCTTAGTAGACGTATAATTTCTCGATTTTGATTAAAGGAACGCTACAATTTTTTCTCATATCTGGAGATTCTGTAATATTTCGTCCATAATGACAAAGGGGCAAGTTTCTTACTTTAATATAAGAAATATGCCAGTAAAACTTCTTCGTTTACTTGAATGCCTATATTTTCATCCACACTTCCAATTCACGAAATTTCTTATTGTAAAACTGTCTTGATTTCTCCGGGATCAGGTTGGTTATTGCTCTATTAGCTTGTTCCCAAATTCCTTTATAAACTTGCGAGTTTTCCATTCTAGGATTATTTCAGTTCTTGACAAACATCCATTTTTTTAAAAATAAACATTCACCCTAGTTACAAAACCGCAACCTTCTTCGAAAAATTGCATTGTTGCAACAAAAATCCATCTGTTATTTACTACGTCACATAATCTGACAAATTAGAAATATACTACAGTGATTTTTTTTTATTTCAAGGATCTTTTTTATGTATCGTACTTCAACTTTATATTATAATAATATAACAGTTTTGATAAAATAATGTATGGAACACGTGTGTTATTACATATAACTCACTCGAAAAAATTTTCTCGCGTGACTTATATGTATAATAACACAGTAGTACCATAAATAGAGATTATCTTTAAATAAATAACCCTAATTTTTAATGGACCCAATTTTTATGCATTTTGTAGAAGAGCAGAACTTGAAAAAATCTTGTTTTAAACCCCATCAGTTTTTTAAATGTGTTTTAACTAAAAAAATTTGTACATATTTTAAAATATTTTTGTACATTGCAATTTAAAAGGAAGCATTTATAATTTTTTCCGTCTTTTACCCTCACGTTTTTTAAAAATATTTTAGGATTTTTCGACCAAGTTTCTATTTAAGGAAATAATCTAAACACCTTTTTGGATTTTTCTTTAAAATGTTCTAATAATTTGACATTTCTTAATAAAATTTCTAAAAACTGTTTAAAGCCCTGGAACTACATTGTGTCAAAAAGTATCATTTTACCTCTTACTTTTACATAACACTTAGTGTAAACATGTCCCAGTTTAAATTTTCATATCTTCTTTAAAAAGGAGCTATCAAGAAAAAAAAGGTAAAACGTTAAAAAAATGCAAGGCTTCAAGATTTGATAATAAAAAAAGTCAGCTACTATCGGTGAATCTTTTCATAGATTGTGAAGCAAAGCAACCTATGTTTTTACGTTGAATAATACAGTACATTTCCACTTAGAGAAATTGATATAAAGGTCCAATTAGCGATAGAAAGAAAGAATCTTTCTAACTTATTTTTTGTCTATTTCTATCTCTATTAAATTACAGAGTTCGCTTGCAGGATACTTTTATTTGGTAAAAAACAGTAGAAGTATTATTTACATATAATAATATTGCTCTATTGTCATATAAGATCTTTTTATCTTTTTGACAAAGCAGAATAAACTAAAAATATAATAATATCAAAGAATAATAATAAATATTATGAATTTATGGAGAAAAACGTCAATTTAATGATTCAATGCAATTAATATATTCTAAATTACCTTAATTTTTTTTTAAATACATAATAAGCATTTTCTAACAATAAGGTATTGACGGACAATTTAAATTTACGAAAAATCCCTATATTTTTAATACTAGCCGGTTAATAATTAAACATTTTTTGAATCATATATTACGGGGAGTTCTGTCCCCACTGCTATGGAACCTTGCCATGGACGAACTACTAAATGTCCTTCAACTTGAAGGGCACCAAATATTATGATACGCAGACGATCTCGTCATTATGGACCAAAGAAAATTTAACAATACTGTTAGGGATAAAATGCAACAGGCCCTAAACGCAGTTACCAGATGAACGAGAAAGGAGGGAATAAACATTAACCCTTTTAAATTTGCCATGGTTACCTTCACCAAAAGGAGAAATCTAGAGGGCTTAGGACGCCTGACCCTACGAGGTGAAACAATCAAGATTATGGGAGAGGTAAAATATTTGGGTGTCATCCTAGACTCTAAACTAACCTGAAACCATCATTTTCAGAAAATAAGAAAGAAAGGGGAGATGACTCTTATGTTAATCAGACGCGCTCTTGGAAAAACAGGTGGCCTTAAACCAAACATGGTTTATTGGTTATACACCATGGTGGTAAGGCCTATGATAACATACGCATCACTGGTATGGTGGACAAAAAAGCGACAAAGAATTGCTGTTACAGAACTGGGCAAAGTACAGAGACTTGCTTGCTTAGCTATAACAGTAGTAATTAAAACAATCCCAATAGCAGCCCTGGAGTGTCTCTTAGACCTTCCACCACTTAACCCTATAGTGATGGGAGAGGCAAGAATGAGCTACCTCCGACTGCAACAGAAACCAACTGGTGTCTACACTAGGGACACAAAAACATAAAAAGTTAGGTTGGCGGCAACATCCTGACTTAATATGTTCTTCTTCGAGGTAAAAATTCCAGATCGAAGTGAGTGGCCGTAACCCGATCTTCCCGGCACGGTTGGAGACATCATCTGGTATACGGATGGTTCCAAAACCGAACAGGGAACTGAAGCGGGCGTGTACAGTAAAATGAGGAATTCACAATTCTCCATTCCACTAGGAACACACAGTTCTGTATTTCAAACGGAAATATATGCTTTACTGCACTGTGTGAAAGAAAATAACAGAAGGGCTTATAAAAACAAGCGGATCTGCATAATAACAGACAGCCAAGCGTCACTGGGGGCACTAGTCTTGCGGGTACCAGGACATTTGGGGATAGAAGGCAACAAAAAAGCGGATGAGCTTGCAAGACAAGGATCCTCCACACCTAGGGTTGCCGCGAGACACGAGATACGAGACGTCTCGTCTCGTCTCGTCTCGTCTCGAAGCCATTTTGTCTCGTCTCGAGAGCATTTTGTCTCGAATTTCGAGACGAGACGAGACGAGATAAAGTCCTTCGAGACAAGCTCGAGACGAGACGAGACGAGACATCTCGAAAAATTTTAATGACTTAAAACTTAAGTGAACTAACCTTAATAAATCTCCAACAATATATTTCTAGTTCTTAAGAATTATACAGGTTATTTAAGATTTAGTGTAACAAACTTTGACATCAGTTGGATCTTGCAAAAATAAGTTTTTATAAACATAGGTCAAGAAATGCATCGTTTCAGAAATACAGGGTGTTAAAAAAAAGAAGCTAAAATTAATTGCTTTAAAAAGTGTATTACCTTGTGGTTTTATTATTTTTTAATTATTTTACATATTTTACTCATGTACATATTTTCCCATAAGAGAAGTGGTATTATGGAAAAATTACAGCAGAAATTCCACGTCGTCTAGGCAACGTGGTTTTCCACTTAGTGTCAAATTGACAATACGAAATTTTTAAATAATAATAACGGTTTGTTAAATTAATATTTAATTTTAAGTTAATAAACTTTATCTACGTTTTTGATTCGTGAAATACTCTTCCTAAATACCGCTCGTGCTTTAAAATTAACCAGATATTTTTACTCATGCGTCTTTTCTTTAAAAATTTCACTCGTCCCTCGGACTCGTGAAATTATGAGAAAACACGCTATCGTAAAAAATTATCGGTAATTTTTAAGCACTCGTGGTATTACCCCCGATAAAACAACTTAAAATACAACTATTTTGTCTCTTTATTTTTTTAAATTTTGCTTTGCTTACAAGAAAAAAATTAAAACCGATTTTTTTATATACCTTTTTAAAAAGTAGGAGTTTACTTTATCTCTTGAAAAAAACTCAAATAACGAAAAAGTTGTATTTTAAGTTGTTTTGTCAAAATAATTGTTTTAAAAAATTATGTGCAATTCTTCTTTTTAACTTTAGGACCCTGCGTATTTCCAATTTCGAAACGATGCATATCCGAACTTATGTTTATAGAGACATTTTTTGCAAGATCTAACTGCTGTTAAAAATTTTAAAACTATTGCTCAAACACCCTGTATAATTATAAGAAAAATGTCTAGAAAACATTTTACCTGTGTATTGTAATAGGGTTTATGACTTATGTTCCATTAACTTTTAGATTTTTTTTCTATTTGTGAACATTTTTATATTACTTATCTGTTCTAATTTTTGATATTATAATTTGAAATAAAAAGCCAAATTATTAGGTTCATTATTTTATTTTTAGTTGCATATTATGGGTGTCCATAAAGTCTGAAAAAGAAAAGCTCAATCACGTCAACTTTTATTTTACAAGGCCTGTTATAAAAAATATAAGCATTTATAGAGGGTGTTCCATTTAAAAAAAATATATTAATTCACCTTCTTACTTCTTACAAGCTTTAAACACCAAGAATGAACTAAAGAAAAATGTCAAAACATTTTAAAAAGGCAACCGCTGTATAGATCTTTAAATAGTAAAAAAACATGCAAAAACTATTGCCGCATCCCGAATAAAAAGGTGTGTCGGCAAAGTATACAGGCGGCGCGGCGGCACTTTTTGATGCCTATACAGAGAGAGGGTTGTTTTTGAATGTTTTTCTGTTAGTTGAGGATTTGCCGCTATTATGTTTTAAAAAGTTTTAATTTAGTTTGCAGCAGATTTTGCAACTAGTTTGTAGGTATATAGTGTACAGGGTGAGTCAACGATGACGGGGAGTAAGTAATTTAATGCCTTGGATATAAGATGTGTAGATAATGTGCTTATGTAAGTATTAGGTATATGGTTAGATATATGTTAAATTTTAACGATATTTTGAATTAGACAGGGCACGTCCGTAAAGTATTAGGGTGCTACAAAAGTAATTTTTTAAAATTTAAAATAGAATACCTATACCTACTCATATTTTTACAGTTTTAGATTCTATTTATTTAATTCTAGAAATTCCTATACCTACTTCATATTCTATACCTAGAAAGTTACGTAGGTATAAGAATATTGCCATTTAGGATCGTTTGGGTATACTTAATTATTATGGAAAAAATTAAAAATTGGTAAAAAAAATTGAAAATAAACATTTCTAGAATTAAACATTTGAATTAATAATGTAATGATAAAATGTGTATTCCATTTAAAAAATATGTTTTTTATCACCACCCTGTGCACTGTGCAGACATAAAAATTAGTTTAAAAAATGAGTAACATGTACCTAAAAATAAAAATCGACGGGTCCAAGCATTTTTATTAAACTTTCGAACTAATTTTTATTGAAATTATCCTATACATTACTAAAGCACTGTATATTGAAATTTATTTAATTGAAATAAACCAAAACAACTCGAGACAAACGAGACAAAACGAGACGAGACGAGACAAACATTTGTCTCGTCTCGTCTCGACCCTTGTCTCGTCTCGTCTCGAAATATATTATCTCGAAATTTCGAGACGAGACGAGACAAGGTTTTATCTCGTCTCGTCTCGTCTCGCGGCAACTCTATCCACACCATACTTTGGGCCAGAACCTACCCTTGGAGTGACCAAAACCACAGCATGAGGGCAAACCAGGAAATGGATCCGAAACAAACACGAAGAATACTGGGGAATCCTCAGTAGAATTAGACATGAAAAAAGCTTCATTAGAGTCCCATCCAAAAGAACGAAGGAAAAACTACTCAAACAAAGTAGAAAAAGACTTGGCATAACAGTAGGGTTGCTAACCGGGCATGATAACCTAAGAGGACACCTACACAAGATGGGCTCATACACCGGGGACCCAAGTTGCAGAATGTGCGACGAGGGGGAAGAAACAGCCTACCATATCCTGTATGGTAGCACGAATGTAAAGCATTGAATCACAAAAGACAGGCATTATTTGAGCCACCAGAAATGAGCCCACAGAAATATATCAACCAACCAGTTTCGAGGTTATACAGACTTGTAGAAGGAACAAGACTGATCGGTATAAAAGATAATGGGAGATTAGGCACAAAAAGCCCAAGAGGCTGCGCTGCCTCCGGTAGTTAATCAAGACGGCTCCCAGGGAAGAAAAACAAGAAGAGAAGAATCACAAATTAAAGATTTTTTTTTTATTAAAGTAGAATATAGATTGGAAAAATAAAATTAGGAATTTTTTCTAGTATTGTGCAAATAATTCTTAGTATTATTGGCCAAACACAAAGTTATTTTTAAATTCAGATATCTCAAAAACGGCGGTCCAAAACAACTTTTACCACGTATACCTTTTTTGGGTAAAAAAAACGTTAAAAAATAAGAGTTTTTATTTAAAACTTAAATACGGACTTCCTTAAATTCATTTCGCCGGCAGTGGCTTTTTCTTAATTTTACAATAAAAATAAGATAAAATTTTAATGTTTTATTCCAAAAAACCTCATAGCAACATATTGTAACAGCTCACCAATTATCAAGAAAATTAATAATAAAAATCTGAAACCAAATTGTACTTTGGACACTCTGTAACTCCGAAATCATTGACTTTTGGAATAAGGTAATTTCGGTTAAACCGTCATATTTTAGCCTCAGTATTTTTTTCGTACCTTTTAGAGATACCCTGTATAAGGCAACAAAGTAAAGTAAACACCTGGTATTTATGGCTTCATTTTAAAAGTAACAACGTTTCTAAATTTTACGTCATAAAAAATATTAACTTGTATTTACGGAAATACCAAAAATGGCACTTTATTTGTAGAAAATAAAAAACTTATGTTTTACTTCTGATGCAAGTAAATCTTTAAATATAAAAGATTAAAATAATAAAAAAAAGTTTTTATAGTAAGTGGAAAGACCTTCGTTTGCAATGGTTCGTAAATTTTTTTACACTAATGATTACAAAAAGTGGAATCCAAAAAATATTATCCCTTTAATCTCGTAAAAACTCCCCTCGTTTGCAGTATTTTTTACTGATGATAAATACAAATCTAATCGCTTAAGTAAAGTTGTCGAGGAAAAGCTGAGTTTTCCATATAGGGTGGCTTATATGTATACAGGGTGGTAAATTTTTTATAAGTAAATAATTTAATAATATTGCCTGTATTATCACTTTAGATATTTTAATAAGATAAAGCATACATGTACTATGTATCCAAAGGCAAGTTTTTTTTTAATTTCCACCAGTGGCGTTCGTACAGAATTTGATCTGCCTATTGATGGTACACCACTGATTTCTCTTTAAAAAAAAATATTTTTAAAATCTCCAACCATTTCTGAGCAAAGTTGATCACTTAATTTTTCTAATTCGATGCAAGGTTTTCGCTTAAAAAAATAAAAACCTTTTTTTCTGTCTCCTTACAACATCGGGAAACAATATCTCCGTGCAGAGAAATATTTAGATGTAATTTTCTTTAGTAAATTTTTACTTGTATTTTTATTTTTGATTTTTTTAGTCCGACGCAAGGTTTTAACGTAGAAAAATTAAATCTAGATATTTCTTTGCATGGTGATATTGTTTACCGATATTGTTATGATTATGCAGAGAAACGGTTTTTATTTTTTTTAACGGAAACCGTAAATCGTATTGAAAAAAAAATTAACTGATAAACTTTGCTCAGAAATAATTGGGGATTTTAATAATAATTTTTATTTTAATAGAAATTAGTGGCGTACCATTATTGTCTGCTAAAATAGGCAGGTCAAATTCAGTACGAACGCCACTGGTGAACATAAAAAATGGGGTACATCAAAAAATGTCTCTTGATACATAGCACATGCAAGCCAAATTTCATTAAAATATCTAAAGTGGTATTACAGATATTAATAATAAATAATTTATTTTGGAAAATTTTACCTTAAGATGCATCGCAGAACACATACTGTGTTAGCCAGGGGAGGTGAAAGATCTCTCCCCCAACAGGATTATCAGATTTATTAGAAGTCTGAACCTGGTGGAAAAAATATAAAAGGGTGTGAGCTACAATAGACCGATCGGTCGCGGTGGAAGGGTGTTATACCCACTCACTTTAAACCTACCTATCTACCTACCTACCACTCTGTATCTCAAAAGTTAAGACGTTTAGGACATACGTTCATATACAGTTTTCTTTTTAAAATAGACCCAATAATTGTCCCTTTAAATATTGACATTTAATTAGAAAACACCATGTATATACCTACACTGTGTTTATAAAGTAACGGATAAATTTGAGTAAAATTCACGTATTCTGTTCTGCGAAAATCACTCTAACACGTCGATTTTTATTTTTGATTACGTATTTTTTGACATAAAATGTGTGTATATAGATGGAATAAAATGATATCATTTATGGTTTTTATAAATAGTACACCCTGTATAATTTTTCTAAATTTGGATTTTGCACGGTACGCTGATCATAAAAACCTATAACACTTATGGCCTAAACTTAAATGTGGTAAATTAATAATAAAGTCGGAAATATACTCATTTGTAGTTACGTTATCCCGGTGAGAAAAAACGTATTTGTCCAATTATTATAGATTTTTTTTGTTATTAATGTTAACAGATATCTGACTGCGCCATGTTTACCGGAATAACCTGTAGATTACTAAAATTAAAAATCCAACCGATTTTTTTCAGGTATTTTTTTAAACAATAATTATAAAAAAAAATGCCTTTTTTCCCTTTTTTTAATATAACAAAAAGTACTGGCTATATCACTTGACTCATAATGTAGAGAAATCAAAAACCTACCAAATGGTGTTTAAAAAAGCCCGATCAGACCATTTTGTACCGAGAAAAACCGGAAAAACGCTTAAAACAGACCTTTTTTCAAAAATTCGTATCTCCGTTAATTTTTAATATTAAGGGCTGATTTCTTGGGAAATGATAGTCAATCACACATGCTTTGAACTAACAAAAAATTGTCGCATTAATAGTGTTTATTCAATGGCACTGTAAACAAATTAGGCCCTTATCTTGCAAGCACCGTGAATATTAGGCAAATGATTTTTAAAGTTGAGATCAAAAACTACAAATTTTATATCTCACATTCTCATATAAGTTTGAAGAACATTGTTAAGAATGTTTCTGAACCTAGCCCGTCGAACGAAAATTCGCGACCGAGACGTGGAGGGGGCACCCAGCAGCGAAGGCGAAGCGAGAGACGGGCTGCGTGCATCGGGCGCTCGACGAAATTTTTGCTAGACGCGCTAAGTTCACAAGCATTTTTAACAATGTTCTCCTGACTTTTATGAAAATGTGAGATATACAATTTGTAGCTTTTAATCTCAACTTTAAAAAGCCGTAAAAATTCTAATCGGACCATTTGCCTAATATTCACGCACTTGCAAGATAAGGGCCTAATTTGTTTATAGTAAAATTGAATAAAAACTATTAATGCGACAATTTTCATCTTTCGGCAGCTCAAAGTATATGTTATTGACTATCATTTCCCAAAAAATCAGTTCTTAATACTGAAAATTAACGAGATACGAATTTTTGAAAAAAGGTCTGTTTTTCGCGCTTTTCCGGCTTTTCTCGGTGAAAAATGGTGGGATCGGGATTTTTTCAAAACCATTTTGTAGGTTTTTCAATTCTTTACAAACGGTCTTGTATAAGTTAAGTGATATAGACAGTACTTTTTGTTAGATTAAAAAAAAAAACAAAAAGGCCCTTTTTTATAATAATTATTGTTTAAAAAAAATTACCTGAAAAAAAATTGGTTGGATTTTTGTTTTTAGTAATCTACGGGTTATTTCGAAAGTCATGGCGCAGTCAGATCTCTGTTAACATTAATTACAAAAATGACCTTTTTTGCTATTATAATTGGACTATATGGCATAAATGAATAATTAGATATTTTTGTCAATCCATAGAGAAACTACGTAAGAACTAGTAGCCCCTCTCTGGT
Source organism: Listronotus oregonensis (assembly GCA_019359885.1). NCBI lineage: Eukaryota > Metazoa > Arthropoda > Insecta > Coleoptera > Curculionidae > Listronotus > Listronotus oregonensis. The sequence continues at coordinate 58,819 of JAHBCN010004430.1, forward strand.
TAGTTTTGTAAGTTCGTACGTGGGGACGAGCTGTTTATAAACATGCATTTCAATACTGACTAACGAATCATGTGATATTTTTAATTAATTAACAATAATCATTTCCTTGTAATCTTTACAATTTTTTTACATAAATCTAAAACAATACCTTTTAATAAAAAAGTTATAATTAAGTGATTATGAGTAGAAAAAACGTTAAAAACAGGCCAATATCTGTTAACACCGGTTGTTGTGTTGTATCATAATACAGTAAAACAGAGCAAGATGTAAAATATTATTCGTCTTCATCAAAACCTTATTTAATAGAACGTCGATAAAAGTGGATAAACGCAGTGAATCGTATTAAGTAAGTGTATATGCGTTGACAATAAATATACAGACTGTACCGGGTGTTCCACTAAGAGAGGTAATCGGCTATATCTCAGAAACTACTAATAATATAACTTTCGGGAAAAATGTTTTTAGATAAAAGCGATCAAGAGAAATTGCTGGAAATTATTTTCAAGTCTGTGGGATGGCCGCTAGGGGCGTAAGGGTAACGTCAAAACATAAAAATATATATTTCTCAAAAAAATATCAAATAAAGTGTGTCAATAAGTGGTACTATTTTAATCTTTAATGTTTTCTAAACAAAGAAGCTTCAGGTGTGATTTTTGTCAGTTCTAAAATAAAGTGGTGGGGGAAGGTTAAAGTTTAATTTATAAAAGTGCTAATAACTTCGGTATGCTTTAACCGAATTTAGTGAACTTGGTCTCGTTTAGAAGAGCATTTTAAGCATTATTTTCAGGTCCATAAACTATTGCTACACTCATCTCACAAACGCCACTAGAGGGCGTCAAGGTAAAAACTAACTTATTTTACAAAATTTTTTGAAAAATTTAAATACAATGATGTATACCTTTTTACATATTTATATAGAGAAAAAAAAAATCCCAACAAAACGGCAAAAACCGCAATTTAATATCTCTTTTCAAACCGAATATATTAGCCAAAATATAAATTCGACATAGAGACGTAACGCATTTAACGACACAATGTTTTCTACTGGGCCGATTTTTTTAGGTAAAAATTAAATTTAGAAATTTTTACAAAATCTAATGACATACTACATAATTTTTACTTATTTTAACCCATTTAACGATATTAGACAAAATTAGATAATTACTAACCTATAACTGTAATAATCCATAGAGCGTGGTCCCTTATCAAGTTAGCTTTAAAAACAAAAGGAGGCTGAAATGTCAAAAATCCAAAAAAATTTATTTCAAAATATTATTTTTAATGTTGTACTATTGTGCTCTTTAAAAATGCATTTGTTGCTTAAAGAAGCAGTTGATATTATTGCTATTTATTTTAAGTGTCTACAAAATGCGACAATAGCTGCAAGGCTGTATGCATTGAGATAACTTCAGAGACGCCGGTACGGCAGCCCGCAGCAGAATGTTCACTTGTTTAGCAAATCGCTTTCGTACCACGGGAAGTGTTCTTCGCCCCTTACACCGCAGACGCCGTAGAACTGAGGAAAATGTCATCAACCTTTTAGCTTATGTTGAGTTTAATCCTCAAACAACAAAGGCTTTTTTAAACAACACAATAAAACGACATAAGATAATTACCAACCTATAACTGTAATAATCCATCGAGCGTGGTCTTTATCAAGTTAGCTTTAAAAACAAAAGGATCCTGAAATATCAAAAATCCAATTTTTATTTCAAAATATTATTTTTACATTTTAATTTAAAAATTGTTGGATTTTTGATATTTCAGCATCCTTTTGTTTTCAAAGCTAACTTGATAAGGACCACGCTTGATGGATTATTACAGTTATAGGTTGGTAATTATCTAATGTTGTTTAATATCGTTAAATGGGTTTAAATAAGTAAAAATCATGCAGTATGTCATTAAATTTTGTAAAAATTTATAAATTTAATTTTTACCTAAAGAAATCGGCCCAGTAGAAAACATTGTGTCGTTAAATGCATTACGTCTCTATACCGTATTTATATTTTTGCTAATATATGCGGTTTTAAAAGAGATATTAAATTGCGGTTTTCGCCGTTTTGTTGGGATTTTTTTTCTCTTTATAAATATATAAAAAGGTATATATCATTGTATTTAAATTTTTCAAAAAAATTTGTAAAATAAGCTAGTTTTTACCTTGTCGCCCTCTAGCGGCGTTTGTGAGATAAGTGTGGCAATAGTTTATACACCTGAAGTTTTTTTTTTAAATGCTCTTCTAAACGAAACCAAGTTCACTAAATTCGGTTAAAGTAAACCGGAGTTATTAGCACTTTTCTAAATTAAACTTTAATCTTCCCCCACCACTTTATTTTAGAACTGACAAAAATTACACCTGAAGCTTCTTTGTTTAGAAAACATTAAAGATTAAAATAGTGCTACTTATTGACACACTTTATTTAATATTTTTTTGAGAAATGTATATTTTTATGTTTTGACGTTACCCTTACGCCCCCTAGCGGCCATCCCACAGACTTGAAAATAATTTCCAGCAATTTCTCTTGGTCGCTTTTATCTAAAAAAAAAATTCCCGAAAGTTTTACTATTAGTAGTTTCTGAGATATAGCCGACTACCTCTATTAGTGGAACACCCGGTACATAATGTATGAAACAAATTCATTATTTGCTTATATAAGCAAAAAAAAGATAATTTGCTTGAACACTAAAATAATAATTTTAAATTGCGCATTTGACATAAAATATAAATATACAGGGTGACTCATGTAGTAGATAGGACATTATCGATGATTTTTAAAACAGAAACCGCCATATTTTAGTGTGGATTGATAATATCCAAAAAAAGCCGATTTTAAAAACATGAAATACTTAGGTTTTATGTGGCAATGTCGTAGTTCTAGGGTGTTAAAAAGAGTACATAATGATTTCTATCCATTTCAAAGTAGGCAAATACATAAGTAATTTAAAAATATTAATCAAATATTTGACAAAAAATATTACTTGTCAGCATAACAAGCATTACCATAGTTACAAGACTGATATTAAAAAGCGTTTTCAAGTATTGCTGGTACCCACTTACACAAAATTAAGTTAAAAAGCAAAAAATAAGCCCCAGTACCTACAAACTGTAAATTAAAGTCATGGGATTTTTTTATTTTTAATATCAGCTCTTCTTGGGGGTTATAAATCTGAAATAAAATATAGGGGTTTCAATTTAAAAAATTAGTCGATGATATCATACCCACTAAACGAGGCATCCTGTATATTTTTATTTTATGTAAAAAAAACGCCCAATACAAAATTATTACTTACGTGTTCAAGGAAATGTTTAATGTTTTTTTTTGCTTTACCCATTTTTTCATTTGTTCTATACATTATGTGAACAATTTTTTACTACCCTGTAACCACGAAACTGCCATCTAAAACCATAGGTGTTTTATGTGTTTAAAAGTAGCTCTTCTTGCAGGTTATAAGTCTGCAATAAACTATTGGGATTTCCAGTTACAAAAATTTAAAATTATTGTTTACATGTTCAAGACATTTTTTCTTATTTTTTTTTGCTTAAGCGAATAATGAATTTGTTCCATACATTATGTACACACTGTATATTTATTATGATATTAATTTTACTCTTTCTTTAGCTCGTACCCGTAAATCCGGGATATTTATTTTTTGAAACCTTCTCTTTATAATTACCATGTTTGACATTTATTATTTTAATTATTAATTTATAATTACTATAGCGATCCCTATAAAATTCAATTTCTTTCACATACTAAATGCAAAATTTTGCCACTATGAGCGCTAGTCCATAATCACAAGTCAGGCAGAACTGGAATTCTGTAAAAATATAAGGAAAGAGACTGTTAAAATAAGGATCATATGTCCTTGTTGCCCCTAAATGTAACTCATAAGTCTGTCACTGTTTCAAAAGAGATAGAGAAAAGGAATGTCAAAAAATTTACTTACAGAATCGGGCCCCAGGTTCACTTATATATTAGATTAGATTAATTTACTATCGCGTTTAGAAATTAATAGTCTGTTATGTTTTTTATACGTTCAGAAATTAGCAAATAATGATTTAGCAGTATATTATAATTTTTACATTCGTCTATACACTTTCAAACTCAAAAAATATAAATAATCTTGTAGTATTTATTTATTAACAAACTTAATAACGATTACCAATTACTATGACTAATCACGAATAATAAAAAATCGCAGCTGATCATTTTAAATATTAAAATTATAATAATTAAAAATATATTTTTCAACTAGAAGAGGAACAAGTTCAAAATAGAATGACACTATACATTGGGAATCTAATACAACGAGCAGTAGATGTTACAAAACTAAGCTTACAAAAATTGTGGATAATGTGGAGAATGGTATCATAAAATTATTTTAACTTACAGAGAGGACTTTAAAGGGCCGTAGCTCCCAAGCTGTCCTGTTAGACCTACTTCTTATTTTTTTGTACTTTATTAAAGTGATAAAAAGATAAAACAGACGGAACTATGATGTTATGATGAGTTACGGGACACCAGTTTTTAAATTTAAAAAAAATAATAATAACAACATGTTTTTACCTTCATTGTTTTTTCTTAAATCCTTGTGATTGGGGTTATCTTGCATGCTACTACGAAATTAAAGATCTATGTCTTGCTAATAAAAACTTAAATGAAACCTTTCAGACCTAAATTTCCATTAATGATATACTCCTTAAGAAATGGATTCTATTATAAACAATATTTGAAAAGTCTATCAAATATTTTCTATTATTTGATTTTTTTTCACTTGATGCCTATACTGTTAATCCCCCTCCCATTGTTGATATACTTCCTTAAAAAATTGATTCTTTTATGAACAATATCTGGCAAGTCCATCAAATGTTTTCTATTATTCAATTTTTTCCCTCAAAACCTATACTTTTAATTCGCCTTTTTAAGGAGTCAATGGAACACTCAAAATATTTAATTTCTTTCCTGAACTTTCTTCTTATTGTTACATATATATATATATATATATATATATATATATATATATATATATATATATATATATATATATATATATATATATATATATATATATATATATATATATATATATATATATATATATATATATATATATTACTATAAAATTTATATGGGTGTAAAAACTTGTACTCACGATTTTAAACGGCGATAAGGG